>CAWUFW010018390.1:0-223467 GCA_963921515.1 Calotriton arnoldi | reverse complement strand
CGGATCACACCTCCCAAAACATTGACAGGTGTCCACATTGACAGCCCCATGCCAAGACGGCTGTGTGCTTGCAGTCACACGTCACAGGTGAGAGGTTACATTGCACGTGCCAGGTGGCAGACGTACATAGTGGGAGCTGGCATGTGTGTGCATGTGTCTCCTGTTCAGGATCCACCAGATGGGCGCTGACTCTGTACTGACCATTGGACACAGCATGTTCCGTGGAAGGCTTGTGTGTGTGGGATGGTGGCACTGGATGTGCCTCCGTTGGGTGGGGGGCCATGCACAGGGCGGGTACGTCGATGATTGCGCATTGTTGGTCACGGTGGGTGCACCAACTAAGATGTGTTGCCCTGTGTTAAATTCCTATGTCCGCATGATGATGGACTGTAGATGTGGGCAGACTACACATTGGTCGATGTGCTGTCTATATGCATGTGCCTTCACACCAGGCACAGCTGCCCCTGCACATGTGACCCCTGCTGGACTCGCTGCTGGGTCTGTGGAGCTGATGCACCTTCTGCGCGTGGGGCGGACAGCTCTCCTCACTTCCTCATTGCGCATGTCATGACTTTGCCGCAGGTGACATGGATCATGGAGGGCCCACATGTACGCGTGGGTAGGCTACACATGATTGTTCACTGGTCGCCACCCCCAGTCAGTGTTTCGAATGGGAAGGTTGTCGTGCTGGTGGTATGTTCGATGTGGCGGATGGGCGGGCCTAGGTGCGGGCTTACTTTCCGGACATGGGGGTAGTTGGATTGGCGACTAGTTGCAGTACACACGGGACACGTCTCTTCCTTTCCACATCTGGGTCATCCCTTGTACTAACTGACAGTGATACAGTCATCTTCGCCCCAGCCCTCATGTCCTCCCCTCGCTCCCCCAATATGCATGCTCACCTGCGAGGCTAGCGCTTGCACAGGCAGCCCCAAGCTCGCACCAGAGAGGGCAAGGAGTGTATGTGTGGGTCCAGTTGCACGAGTGGGCTGTCTCAGGGTATGATGTGTGGCGGGACGCCGTCCACCTGCGTGGTGCCCCAAATGGAGACACGGCCTGCTTGGACTATGCATCACAGTCTTCGCCTTCCGGATCCGCCACCTGCGACACCCAGTGGCTGTGGCTGCCCATGCGGCCAGGCCGCGTCCGTCTGTGGCTGATGGCCCACACATTCACTCTTTGGCCTCTCTGGGGAGGGCTCGGGGTGGTGGCGCACGCGCTTGCACTTAGTCGCAATGGCATGTGGCGTGGTTGGTATGATGGGCAATGGATGGGATGGTGCGAGCCACCTCCCGTGGCGTCAGTGCTGCTCGTGCTGTGGTGCGTCCCCCTACACTTCCATTTGACTTGTGCCATGCTAGACGTTGAGGTTCTATTGCCTGCGTGATATGACCAGGAGGAGCGCGAGGAGACCTCTCACACACCATGCTCCACTGCCATCCCGTGCCCTGTATCGCCTGTGCGGATTGACTATGTTGGGGTTACACCTGGTCGACTGGGGCTGTGTGTGCCTTGTCAAGGGGCATGGCGGGCGCACAACAGGATCCAGCTTGTCCACAGAGGGTGGGCTGAGGTGCGCCTGGTACCGCTTTGTACGTGTGCCCGGCTGCTGTGCACACACGTGTTCACTCCCCCTGACAGGTGTCCTCTCACAATGCCCAGGGAAGCGGTGGTGTACTGTTCATGACCCCTCCCAACACGGCGTGCTCCAACTTGGCATGTGCGCATCTACCCGTCACACCCACCCACCTGAGCACTGCGTCCATACGACGTCACACGACACATGTGTGTCTTCCACAGTTGTGCTACTCATTTGCGTTGACATCCAATACCAGTGGACTACATGGTCATGTCACGACTGCCGTGTACTTCACATAC
This sequence comes from Calotriton arnoldi, assembly GCA_963921515.1. Lineage (NCBI taxonomy): Eukaryota > Metazoa > Chordata > Amphibia > Caudata > Salamandridae > Calotriton > Calotriton arnoldi. Next base: position 221,589 of record CAWUFW010018390.1, on the reverse strand, counting down.
TCTCATCCTCTCTCATTCGTACTTGTGAAATGAGTCAGCGGAGACAGTTTTGGTTTCAAACATTATATTGAGTCTTCTGTCCTCTGTGATGCAGTATAGTGGACACTACTGGCAGCGGAATACATGTTGAGGATATACTGAGCATGATTGCAAATGGGATAGGGTGTGGGGTTACATGTGATTGGCTGTTGCATGTGGGATGTGGGCTTCAGAGTGACATCTGCTTGGCCAAGGCTGTGCTAATGTACATTTACGTATAGCTGCGGAGCTGCGGACTTTGACACAGACGGTATACATGTAGCCTACCAGACCGCTTGGCATCATGGGCACAGTCCATCTCAGTTCCATGTGACAGGTTTGCTGCGGTTGTTCCTCATGCACGCGTGCATGTGAGATGACATCAGGGCATGTGCTTGCGTGCATGCAGCGGCGTGCCACTTGTTGTTGCACTGTGGTGGTTACTGGACATGTCACAGTCACTGGGGTCGTGTTGTTGTTGTATGCACTTGTCGTCCATGCAAAGGTCCTGGTATGGGATTCCCGGGCGGGGGTGGGAGGGTGCAGCACCCACAGACTCCAGGCGACCTATTCATGTCCACTGAGCGGTGTGTGTGTCCATGTGCGCTGGATCCATGTTGTGTCCTGGTTGTTCGTGCAGTTCCGTCCATGTGGGTGCGATACACAGAGCCCATGCCACTGCCTCCCACGATGCATGCGGTGTTCCTGGATGTGATGGGGAACAGTGTGCATGTCCCGGTCATATCCGATGTCATGGCGATGTCGTTGATGGTGTGGTTACAGTTGCCGGTCGTTTGGTATGGCTGTTGTGGTGGTGACTGGCCAGTCCGTGCGGAAGCTAAGCATGGGTGCGGGGTTGGACATCATAGGTCAATCGGGGAACCTGCGTTGTGGTCCGACGAATTTACAGGTTGTCAGGTATGCGATGCCGTCCAGCAGGGCTTCCATGTCATTGGTGGTGTACATGTTTGCCAGCCAATGTAGCGGATGGTGGCTGTCAAGGTGTTGTTCGTAAGTTGTCCCTTGGAGGACCATGATGGGGCATGCTGGGTGACATTCGATGTAGCTGTTCTCGATGATCCGTCGTGTGGAGGCACAGTGGTCCCATTTCAGTGCGGGTGCGATGTTGGCCACATACGCCATGCCCCCATAGGCAGAGCAGGCCCTGTCGTGTGCGTCCAGAGGGAGGAGTAGTGGTAGCAGGTCCGCCTTCAGACATGCCGGGTTGGAGAGGCATATCTCCACGGGATGCTGGTAGGGACACCTCCGACAGTAGAAGACGGGCATGACGCAGCTGAACAATGTGATGCGGTAAGTCAGTCGGTAACTTACGTTCAGCAGGGACAGGAGATCGCATCCCAATATATGAAACAGGTTGGTTTTGTACAGCTTGAGCTGTTCGGCGTAGTTGGGTAGGTGTGTTGCGGTTGCCATTTCGCAGCGGTGCGTTGTGGTGGCGTGCTCCGGCTGTGTGTGCAGTCTGCAATGTGCACGCTCCGAGGTTGCTGTGAGCTCTGTGTAGTCGTAGGGAGACAGGACTTGTGTTCTGTTGGCTTGTTTGGAGGACACGGGCCCTCATCCCACATGCTTCTCAGACAGTTCAAGGTCAGTGATGTGTGACTCCTTCCAATTAACTTGCATGTGGCCGACATGGGGAGTGTTTTCTTCTTTCTTCCCCGTCCGTTGTGTGCTTCTGTGATATGCGCTATCTGCCCTGTGGTCGGTCTCCTCGGCATGCCTGTGTTGGTCTATTCTTGGACAATGGCTGTATTCACCAGCTTCTGTCGTAGGGCTGTGGTTTCGGAGTTGGAATGGAAGGTCATTCAGTGCTGTCTGCTCTCCCTTGTGTGGGCGGCAGGCTGCCTTTCCGCTCTGCGTTGGGCCTTGTGTGTGAATGTTATTCTTGGGCCACCTGTTGTCGGTCCCCGGGCTCTTTGGTGTTCCGTTTTATATGTCTTGTTCATATGTGCAGGGTGGTATGGGTGTTTCAGTGTGGTACTGGCGTTCCTCTTCCCGAAGGGGCCCTGCTTCTCCTAGTTGGTGTTGCCGCCGCTGTGTGCTACGCCATGTTTGTTACACTGGGGTGTGTCCTGCTGTTGCGTGTCTTCACTGACATGTGTGCGTCGGTTGTGTGGCGTTGGGTGTTGTCCGTGAATTGGGCGTTGGGGACATGTCTGTGGCAGGCCTGTCACGTGTCATGTGCGTTCGGGGTGGGGCTGATGTGTGTGCTGCTTGGTTGTGTCCCTGTGTCTGTGTGCGACGCATGCATGGCGCTGCGGTTGGCCTCTGCGTTGTGCGCATGTGTGGCAGCGTCATCGCCGCTTTGGGGCCGTGACGGGGTTGTTGGTTCCTAGTCCCAGGTGGTGTGTACACATGTGTTACGCGATGTTACGATTTGGCCTGTGTGTCATATGTGGATGCAATGGTGGATGTGTAGTGTACACGCGCTGGTGGGGGTTGTCCGCTTTTCCGCCCTTGCACTGTGTGCGCTGTTTGCGTGCACTTGTTGTGTGTGTGCCTACCTGCGTCTCCGCGGTACGTTGCGTCCTTGGTGGTGCATCAGCAGGAGCATGGGGAGGGCCTGCAGTGCTGGATTCATGCTCGGGGAGCCGCTTCTTCGTTGTCCGTGCTCGGCGTCCGTGTTACCGCTTCGGTTTGTCGTACGGTATCTCTTGGCCGTGGGAGCCGTTTGTTTGCGGCATCGTAATTTATGCGCCGGGCGGGACGTGTTTCGTCGGACGGTGTGTGTCAGTTGGGCTGCGCCGCTACGTGTACCGGCGCACTTTGATGGCGGACGGTGTTGCTGGCTTGCCGGCGGTGTTTGGCCTACTTTTCGCATCGTAATTGGGCGGGCGTGTGGACTGCTGCGTGCCGGCGGTAACTGGTGGTTTTTGCATCCGCCAGCACGGCGGTTGTGCTTCCGCCCGCCATCGTAATGAGCCCCTAAATTTTTGTTTCGATATTTTGGTACTTACCATGATGTAGATAGGATGTGGATATTCTTGACATCGATATTTAGGTCCCGATATTTTGTGACCTCGATATTGTGGTCGTCGATATTCTGTCAGTGATCCGCACCCTGGAGAGACAATCCTTGGACACTTCTCCCTCACAGGCATGGATGGCAGGCCATCCTCACAACACACCCGCAGGGAAGATCCAGCATCGAACAAAACATACTTTACATGAGGTAAGGTCAGACACTCCCATTGTTTTTTCTTCCAGGCAAACCGCAACCACTGCTACATATTTACATCCAAAGACAGCTGTGACAAGTAATAAGCAGGGGTGCATAACTTAACAAACTGCATAACATTTTTGCATTTTCCCCCAGACAACTGAAGTCAATTCTACCACTCATTACAGACAAATCTGCTCAATAACGGGAATGAAGCAGCTCATTTTCTTTTACATCTTTATATGGGGTTGAAATAAATAATATCCATACTGTGGATTAAAATGTATCTGACTGTGTTAGATTGATTGCTTTAGTTTAAACTTGAGCCCGAAGATTATTCCATGTCAGGTACATTAATCATAATATTACAAGATGCCAAGTGGAAGCGAGATTCGGACTTCAAAATAAAAGAAAGAAGAAGAAATTGCTCTTCGCATCATTTAATTGAGAATAATGTAAAAATGAGTAAAAGTGCTCCCTTTGGCTGCACTGTTAACCGTGGGCTTTACAGTTAAACAAAGTCAAAATAAAATGTTTTAAGGAGCAAGGATACCAGAAGAAGGAACCCTAAAACAGGCGGAATGCTTACCTGCTATACTATTAGCGTTCCAATAATAATCTTTTGTATCCGTGAATTCAGACTAATATTCTTTGTTCTAATTCAGCTCAACAATCGACGCTTGTTGTTGGTCTTTTAACGGGTATCATTTATCTGTAATTTTAGCACTTCCTGGTCGCATAAATCCCCCATGTGTAGTGAACATGAACTGTTCCTGAAAGAGTTGAAATGTATCCCACATTTACTGAAATTCATTCTATTTAAACTGACATTCTAGATTCCTTCTATCTCTTCAGAATTTGTACCATTTATTACGTCTTCCATATATGGGTCCCAAAAATAAGTCTATGCCTACAGCCCCATAAATTCTAATAATGGCTTTACTATAGGTGACAGTACCACGCACAGCCTAGTATGATTGTTTCCATGATAGACAATATGGTTGTGTGATAGACTTCATTGCAGGGCCTAGATGCCAGTTCAAAGGGTGAGAGTGACAAAGGCATGTCTGAAGTCGGTCATGGCTAAGATGTTCTAGGAAGATAAGTCAGTAGAAAAAGAGTGGCTGCAGAGGGGGAAGCCTTCTGGAGGCTGGTGCAAAGTATCTCCAGGGGAGTGCTGAACTTTGTTGGCACCACCTGGTATCAGTCACTCCAGGATTGAACAGTACCTGGTGTGAGAGGATGGCAATGGGTACTGGGTTCATCCTCATCTGTTCATGGGTGTTCCCGTAGGGCGACTGGTGCCACCACTCCAAAGGATGGAGTATTTTGTACTTGTGGTTGACATGATGCCTTAGACTCTGCAGGAAGAACATTAAGTGCACTGCCATGCAAGGTCACCACTTTTCGGCCACCGATCCTTGGGGTGGGCATTGGCACCGATCTGTCTCCTGCCTACTCCTGGGGGGGCAGGCCCACAGTCGCATCAGTTTGCCAGTAGGAGGCCTAGACAGATGCAGACCATTCCCTTTGTGATTTTCCTAGAGAGAGAAGGGAGTCTTAGTTTCCTTCAGTATGCTACTACACCCCCATAATACCTGTTCCAAGACATTGTCCCTTCTGCCTTCAGGTTTGAGGGGAAGCCACAAGGACCAGGGTAGATTAGTCCTTGTGAGTAGCCCAGAATAGCAAAAAAGCAAGCTAGCCTGCCTGTGCCATACATGCTTAGATGCAACTAGATCTATTTTGTTTGTATTTTTTCCATCAGGAACATGACCAGCATTAAAAGGACAGAAGGACACCTATTCAATACGAGTGCATCAGAAACTCATCTTCTATTCCTATTGTAAAATTCAGGCAAGAAGATAGAGCAGAGTCTAGAGTGACAGGGGAATAGCATTGCTGAGCTGTCTCGGTTAGTTAAAATCCAGATAGATGCACAGGAATCAGTGTTTAGTGAGGGCACATTGCCATCACCCACACTTAGATCTGAGGAACCCATTCATGGGGGACACCACAGGTTGCACCCTTTTAGTTCCAACTTTAGTTACTGGGGCCTATGCCATGCTCCTTGGCTCTCATTCGCTGGAGAGGGATGCAGGTAATAAGTGCCTCTGCTAAAACTACAAATATGTGTTAGGCAGGTACAGCCGTAAATGCGTGAGTACGGATAACTGTTATGGATATACAATTAATTGGTGCATTTGGTACAACAAAACAAAACAGTGAAAGACCCATTATCCTACAGTTTACTAGAGCACCTGTAGAACCACCTGCAATAAATTGATGTGCTGCTGCTCTCGGTTTCTGACAAAGTTAATGAACTGATAAAATGAAAGTTCAACCATGCACCAGATGCACCTGCTGAGAGAGCTAATGTAGCTTGATGAGATGGACCTATTGGAATTTGTGTACCCAGTGACCAAAATTCATGAGATAAGAGGTTTCTTGATCCTGTTTTTTCATGGAAGATGTACTTTCCCCACCAAATGGATGGATTTTTGAAAATCATTTTATGGGGATACAAAACTATATGTCAAAGAGGCCACACATTTTTTGTGTCGTATGGAGGATAAACAATGAAAACATTGATTTAGTAGTAATATTAGATGGCGATAGGGTGGATCCATACAGACCACATACAAAAGGATTTGTTCATAGTGAGATAGGCACTGTAGTGATGTATGAGGCTGGCTTGAATTAGTGAAGTAAGTAATCTTTATTGCTTGATTAATTAAAATCATTACAATGTGCGTATGCATAAATACAATATTAAAAACGGACAGTAAGATCTATATTGGCTCATAGGGAACTAACAAGCAACCTCCCTCTTTGGAGATAACTCCCATTAACAGTCATTGAGAGAAGAGCTGGAGAAATAACAGTCCATTCCAAAACATAAAGTGATGGTGCATGTTGTATAGGCAGCATCAGAAATCATGATCATCCAACATTTTTGGTTTGCTGAAGGATTAAAGTGCTTCAAATTGGACTCACTTAGTTGGTGATATGCTAGTGCAATGTGATTAGGTGGTTTGAGTAGATTGCTCCCTAATGGTGGCTGGATCAACCTACTAAGCGTCCTAGCTGAGGAACAGCCCTGCATTTAGCGAATGTACGGGCAGTCCTGGCGCATGTTGGTAACCAAGTCATTACAATGTACATATGTCATCATCATTAGTATCAGCACAGGGACACAATCCAATGGCTACACTGTCTCTCATATCTAGGACATATCTAGGACAGAAGAGAAGGAGATGATCCTCCGTTTCATCAGCTTCCTCACAGGCAGGTCAGAGAGCGCTGTCCTCTCACCAGCACCTGTGTGCACATGTCTAAAAGGAAATGTTAAAACCAGACAATAAAATCCCTCCAAAACTGCTTACGAATGACGTTTGTGGGTAAGCTCTGCCTTGTCCAAAGTTTGTGATAAGAGCTTGGCAGCTTTGTTGGTAACTCGTTTAAAGGCAGCATATTCAATAGTTGTATTCCAGGCTTCTGCTAGTTGCAGATCAAGAATGGACTGTTGTAAAACAGAATGCCATAAGACTTTCAATTTCCAGCCAGCACAGATGAGTCTCTGTGTCAGGGGCGACTGATCTAAGCCTCCAACACAGTTTGACAAGAACCCTGTTCTTTACTGGACCCTTGTGGTAAACACCAAACTCTAGTCTGACTTGGGATTGAAGGGCATGCTGTGGTAAGGTGAACAATTATTTTAAACGGGTCAACTCAGGTGGTTTTAAAGAAGGTGTGTCATTCCCCTTCAGCAATTCAGAGCCATAAGTGACTGATGGTATAAACTGATAACCTGAAGTAGGTGGTGGGTCGAGGTGTTGCGTGTCTTTCTTTGTAATGTTTTGAATTCAAACAAAGAGTTTGTTCGCTGTGGCTCTTCTAAATAAGAGGTGCTCTTTGAAAAATTGACTAGAGTCCATGCAGACACTGAGATATTTATATGAATTAGCCAGTTCTAACGCTCAGCCATTTGCCCACTAGGTGAGCGAGGGCTTTGTTTTGGAGGAGGAGCTCAAAAAGCAGACCACTTTGCCCTGATATATATATATATACATACATACATACATACATACATATATATATATATATATATATATATATATATATATATATATATTCACTGAAAAAACCATAGGTTTCAGGGACGTTATAGTTAGAAATTAGCATTTAAAAAACCTTAGAAATTCACTGAATAAACCACAGGTTTCAGGGACGTTATAGTTAGTTGGACATTTCACTTGTACAACACCAGAGAAATTTGGCCGTTATAGTTAGTTGAGCTAACTATAACTCGCGCCCCCGCAATGCCCTGCTGATGACGTCACATATTACATCATTCATACAAATACTCAGACAACCAATCAATAACCCATATAGACACACATTAAGCTACTCACCAACCCATGCAACTGCTTACACACCAACTGACAGACTGATACCAACCTTTACACAGTTTAGTCACTAACCCATGCATTCAGTACGACACGTTTAATCACTCATTTATAGAGACAGTCACACACCTACTAAATCATCCATTCAGACACTTATCCACCCACTCTTTCTTCAAAACACCCTGGCATATATATATGTATAAAACATATTTAAACTTTACAGAAACACACATTCACTGGATGATGTCATCAGTGATGTCATTTGAGATGTCATCAATGATGTCATCAGTGATAACACTGACCATGTCATGAATGATGTAATATGTGACGTCATCAGCAGTACATTGTGGGGCGCGAGTTATAGTTAGCTCAACTAACTATAACAGCTGAATTTCTCTGGTTTTGTACGAGTGAAATGTCAACTAACTATAACGTCCCTGACACTTGTGGTTTTTCAGTGAATTTCTAAGGTTTTTAAATGCTAATTTCTAACTATAACGTCCCTGAAACCTATGGTTTTTTCAGTGAATTTCAAAGGTTTTTAAATGATAATTTCTAACTATAACGTCCCTGAAACCTATGGTTTTTCAGAGAATTTCAAAGGTTTTTAAATGATAACTTCTAACTATAACGTCCCTGAATCCTATGGGTTTTTCAGTGAATTTCTAAGGTTTTTTAAATGCTAATTTCTAACTATTCCTACAGAGGTAGGACATGTGCAGAAAGAGGAAGAAATGCGCAGAAAGAAGCAAGAGATATGCAGAAAGTACCAACAGAGGTGCAGAAAGAGGCCTTGTTGCAAAGTCATCCTGTGCCCCCAACTTTTTGCTGACTGGTAGTGGTGGTAACTGACTCTGACTAACCAGGCCCAAAGCCAGTGCTATGCTAAAAGACACTTAGAATACAGTGAAAACAACTACATAAACTAGGGTACACTATGTGTTGGGGTACCCCTGTGATTGGCATGACCTCCCCTGTAAGGCCCTAGTACATAACAGGGCAGGGGGATTACAACTACCTCTAACTCAGAGGTGCAGAAAGAGGCAAGAGAAGCACATAAACAGGCAGGAAATGTGCATAAACAGGGAACAGGGGTGCAGAAAGAGGCAAGTGAGGTGCAGAAAGAAGTAAGAGCAGTGCAGAAAGAACCAACAGAGGTGCAAAAAGAGGCAAGAGGGGTGCAGAAAAAGGTAGGAGGGGTGCACAAAGAGAGAAGAGAGGTACAGAAAGAGGCAGGACGGGTACAGAAAGAAAGAAGAGAAGTGCAGAAAGAGGCAAGAGAAATGCTGAAAGAAGCAACAAAGGTTCAAAAAGAAGCAAGATAAGTGCAGAAAGAGGCAAGTGAGGTGCAGAAAGAATCAAGAGCAGTGCAGAAAGAACCAACAGAGGTGCTGAAAGAAGCAACAGAGGTGTTGAAAGAAGCACGAAGGGTGCAGAAAGAGGCAAGAGAAGTGCAGAAATAAGCAACAAAGGTACAGAAAGAGGCAAGAGTGGTGCAGAAAGAGGCAAGAGTGGTGCAGAAAGAGGGAAGAGAGGTATAGAAAGAGGCATGAGAGTTGCACAAATAGGGAAGAGGGGTGCAGAAAGAGGCAGGAGGGGTGCAGAAAGAAGCAACAGAGGTGCAGAAACAAGCAGGAGAAGTGCAGAAAGAGGCAAGAGAATTGCTGAAAGAAGCAACAGAGGTTTAGAAAGAAGCAAGAGAAGTGCAGAAAGAGGCAAGTGAGGTGCAGAAAGAAGCAAGAGCAGTGCAGAAAGAACCAACAGAAGTGCTGAAAGAGGCAACAGAGGTGCAGAAGGAGGCACAAGGGGTGCAGAAAGAAGGAAGAGGAGTGCAGAAAGAAGCAACAGAGGTGCTGAAAGAGGCATGAGGGGTGCAGAAAGAAGGAAGAGAAGTGCAGAAAGAAGCAACAGAGGTGCTGAAAGAGGCACAAAGGGTGCAGAAAGAGGCAAGAGAAGTGCAGAAAGAAGCAACATAGGTACAGAAAGAGGCAAGAGTGGTGCAGAAAGAGGGAAGAGAGGTGTAGAAAGAGGCATGAGAGTTGCACAAATAGGGAAAAGGGGTGCAGAAAGAGGCAGGAGGGTGCAGAAAGACGCAAGAGAGGTGCAGAAACAAGCAAGAGAAGTGCAGAAAGAGGCAAGAGACTTGCTGAAAGAAGCAACAGAGGTTTAGAAAGAAGCAAGAGAAGTGCAGAAAGAGGCAAGTGAGGTGCAGAAAGAAGCAAGAGCAGTGCAGAAAGAACTAACAGATGTGCTGAAAGAGGCAACAGAGGTGCAGAAGGAGTCACGAGGGGTGCAGAAAGAAGGAAGAGGAGTGCAGAAAGAAGCAATAGAGGTGCTGAAAGAGGCATGAGGGGTGCAGAAAGAAGGAAGAGAAGTGCAGAAAGAAGTAACAGGTGCTGAAAGAGGCACGAAGGGTGCAGAAAGAGCAAGAGAAGTGCAGAAAGAGGCAACAGAGGTACAGAAAGAGTCAAGAGAGGTGCAGAAAGAGGGAACGGGGTGCAGAAAGAGGCAAGAGAGGTGCAGAAAGAGAAAAGAGGGGTACAGAAAGAGGCAAGAGATCTGCAGAAAAAAGCAACAGAGGTGCTGAAACATGCAAGTGAGGTGCAGAAAGAGGCAAGAGATCTGCAGAAAAAAGCAACAGAGGTACTGAAAGAGGCAAGTCAGCTGCAGAAAGAAGCAAGGCAGGTGCAGAAAGAGGCAATAGAAGTGCAGAAAGAAGCATCAGAGGTGCACAAAGAAGCAAGAGGGGTGCAAAAAAAGGAGAGAGAAATGCAGAAAGAAGCAAAAGAGGTGCTCAAAGAGGCAAGAGGAATACAGAAAGAGGCAACAGCAGTGCAGAAAGAACCAAAAGAAGCGCAGAAAGAAGCAACAGAGGTGCAGAAGGAGGCACGAGGAGTGCAGAAAGAAGCAACAGGGGTGCTGAAAGAGGCAAGAAGGGTGCAGAAAGAGGCAAGAGAAGTGCAAAAGAAGCAACAGGGGTGCTGAAAGAGGCAAGAAGGGTGCAGAAAGAGGCAAGAGAAGTGCAGAAAGAAGCAACAGAGGTACAAAAAGAGGCAAGAGTGGTGCAGAAAGAGGAAATAGAGGTGTAGAAAGAAGCTAGAGAGTTGTACAAAGAGGGAAGACGGGTGCAGAAAGAGGCAAGAGGGGTGCAGAAACAGGTAAGAGAACTTCAGAAAGAGGCAAGAGAATTGCTGAAAGAAGCAACAGAGGTGTAGAAAGAAGCAAGAAAAGTGCAGAAAGAGGCAACTGAGATGCAGAAACAGGCAAGAAAGGTACAGAAAGAGGGAAGACGAGTGCCGAAAGAGACAACAGGGGTGCAGAAAGAAGCAAGACAGGTGCAGAAAGAAGCATGGAAAGTACAGTCACGTTTGCAGAGTGGTGTAAAAAGGGGCGTGGCCTCGGACCACCTCTCTGCAATCCAGCTGTGTGGCACGTACTGGAGGTACCTGGTGGGCTAGTTGGCCCCCAGGGACCCTCAGTATTCAAGGGGACTTAATTCCCCAACTTAGAACGCGCCAGGGGGTGCGTTTGCAGAGTGCTGCAGGGAGGGGGCGGGGCCTCAGCGAGATACCGGCTTTTTTAAAATTTTGTTTTTAAAAGGGGCTGTGTGGCCCCCCTTCCCTTAATTATTTTTGGGCCCTGGGGAGCCCATCCCCCAGGGCCTGAGCATTTTAATTTGTTTAAAAAAAACAAAAACAAAAAAACAGGAAGGGGGCCGCGTGGCCCCCCTTCCCTGGGCCACTATTGGCCCCGGGGACCCCATCCTCTGGGGCCTGGCCTTGTTATTTATTTATTTTTTATAGATATTTGTGAGGAGGGGGGCCGCGTGGCCCCCCTCCCCTGGGCCATTTCTGGCCCCAGGGACCCCATCCCCCGGGGCCGGCCCTTTGCATTGGGGACCGTGGGGGGAGCCCCAATGCCCCCACGGTCCCAGGTGGCTCCCCGCCTCCTGCGGGAGCCGGCATTACTTTTGCACAAGGGGAGCTGCTGACAAGCAGCTCCCCTTGTGTAAAAGCAATTCTGCTTTGGTTTTTGGAAGCAAGAGCAGGTTTTCTGCTCTCGCTTCCAAAAACCTAAGCAGGAGTTTGCTATGACAGGGCGGGAGCCGTGCTCCCGCCCTGCCATAGCAAATAGCAATGTACCGGGGGTGGGCACCCCGGGACATTGCAGGAGCCGGCCCTGGGGGGTGGCAGTCCCCAGGGCCGTCAAGGGCTCCAGGAGGGGGGCCACACGGCCCCCCTCCCTTACTGTTTAAAGCCCCGGGGAGGTGGTGGTCCCCGGGGCAGTGTGGGGGGGGCAGGAACCCTGCCCACACTTCATTTTTTTTATTTTAAGCCCTGTGGAGGTGGCGGTCCCCAGGGTGTGGGGGGGCCCGCGAGGCCCCCAGCACATTAATAAGGATTGCCCCGGGGAGGTGGCGGTCCCAGGTGGAAATTACGCCAAAGCAAGGGCACACGCCATGAACAAAGTCCTTTTCTGGTTTCCTGCCAGACGCGTTTCGGGCCAACGCCCTCTTCAATGGCAGACCATGTGACGTGCCGGCGAACGGCAACCACCAGTAAATCCCCGTAATGATAATGCTCAGGTGAACCACCTGAAGCAATGCTTCCTGGGACTGGTGGTTCAGTAAAACCCAAGTGGGTCGCCGCCGTCACTCACATTCAAAAATGTCTTTAAAAGGATTGCCGATGTTCGCGCCGGCCCCCCTGCATATAACAGGCACCTCCTGTTCCACAGTTAGCTGCCCCAATAAAGCAGCCGCGGACCCGCAAGTGTTTCGCAGTGGTGCATCCCGCGACCAGGCAGGCCGCTATACAAAATACAAAAAGAGTTGCCTCTAGGTGGGATGCACTCCGAGGTGGAAATTACGCCAAAGCAAGGGCACACGCCATGAACAAAGTCCTTTTCTGATTTCCTGCCAGACGCGTTTCGGGCCAACGCCCTCTTCAGTGGCAGACCATGTGACGTGATGGTGTGCGGCAACCACCAGTAAATCCCCGTAATAATAATGCTCAGGTGAACCACCTGAAGCAATGCTTCCTGGGACTGGTGGTTCAGTAAAACCCAAGTGGGTTGCCGCCATCACTCACATTCAAAAATGTCTTTAAAAGGATTGCCGATGTTCGCGCCGGCACCCCTGCATATAACAGGCACCTCCTGTTCCACAGTTAGCTGCAACAATAAAGCAGCCGCGGACCCGCAAGTGTTTTGCAGTGGTGCATCCTGCGACCAGGCAGGCCGCTATACAAAATACAAAAAGAGTTGCCTCTAGGTGGGATGCACTACGAGGTGGAAATTACGCCAAAGCAAGGGCACACGCCATGAACAAAGTCCTTTTCTGATTTCCTGCCAGACGCATTTCGGGCCAACGCCCTCTTCAGTGGCAGACCATGTGACGTGACGGCATGCGGCAACCACCAGTAAATCCCCGTAATAATAATGCTCAGGTGAACAACCTGAAGCAATGCTTCCTGGGACTGGTGGTTCAGTAAAACCCAAGTGGGTCGCCGCCGTCACTCACATTAAAAAATGTCTTTAAAAGGATTGCCGATGTTCGCGCCGGCACCCCTGCATATAACAGGCACCTCCTGTTCCACAGTTAGCTGCCCCAATAAAGCAGCCGCGGACCTGCAAGTGTTTCGCGCTGGTGCATCCCGCGACCAGGCAGGCCGCTATACAAAATACAAAAAGAGTTGCCTCTAGGTGGGATGCACTCCCAGGTGGAAATTACGCCAAAGCAAGGGCACACGCCATGAACAAAGTCCTTTTCTGGTTTCCTGCCAGACGTGTTTCGGGCCAACGCCCTCTTCAGTGGCAGACCATGTGACGTGACGGCATGCGGCAACCACCAGTAAATCCCCGTAATAATAATGTTCAGGTGAACCACCTGAAGCAATGCTTCCTGGGACTGGTGGTTCAGTAAAACCCAAGTGGGTCACCTAGAGGCAACTCTTTTTGTATTTTGTACAGCGGCCTGCCTGGTCAGGGGATTGCACCACCGTGAAACACTTGCGGGTCCGCGGCTGCTTTATTGGGGCAGCTAACTGTGCAACAGGAGGTGCCTGTTATATGCAGGGGTGCCGGCGTGAACATTGGCAATCCTTTAAAGACATTTTTGAATGTGAGTGCCGGCGGCGACCCACTTGGGTCTTACTGAACCACCAGTCCCAGGAAGCATTGCTTCAGGTGGTTCACCTGAGCATAATTATTGCGGGGATTACTGTGGTTGCCGCATGCCGGCACGTCACATGGTCTGCCACTGAAGAGCGTTGACTGCAGCGTCTGGCAGGTAACCAGAAAAGGACTTTGTTCATGGCGTGCTGCCTGCTGGCGTAATTCCACCTGGGAGTGCATCCCACCTAGAGGCAACTCTTTTGTATTTTGTATAGCGGCCTGCCTGTCACTGGGATGCACCACCGCGAGCACTTGCGAGTCCGCGACTGCTGACTGGGGCAGCTAACTGTGGAACAGGAGGTGCCTGTTATATGCAGTGGTGCAGCGCGGATCATCGACAATACTTAAAGACATTTTGAATGTGAGTGCCGGCGGCGACCCACTTGGGTTTTACTGAACCACCAGTCCCAGGAAGCATGTGCTTCAGGTGGTTCACCTGAGCATAATTATTACGGGGATTTACTGGTGGTTGCCGCATGCCGGCACGTCACATGGTCTGCCACTGAAGAGGGCGTCGGCCGAACGCATCTGGCAGGTAACCAGAAAAGGACTTTGTTCATGGCGTGTCCTGCTACTGACGTATTTCCACATAGAGTGCATCCCACCTAGAGGCAACTCTTTTTGTATATTATATATATATATATATATAGAGCGAGATAATCAGTAAGCGTTCATAAATGATTCATTCCATTTCCTTCAACTACTCAACTTGAATAGTCACTACTTATTCTTAGTAGATTAATCCCAGTTTCAATAGTTCAAAAATAGTTCAAGTTCAAGGTTAATTTTCCTCAAGAGTAACATTCGACATATTCATTGTAACTTCATAATGAATGAAACTCTAGTCTCAATAGTTCGAACTTAGTTCAAGTTCAAAGTTCAAGATCACCAGCAATACTGGTTAGGGATACTTCTCTGTGATCTGTTTCTCAATACAAGCAATCCTCAATATGTAACTGGTCTAACCAAAAGGAATCCAGAATTAAATGGGAAGTCCTGGCTGCAGGAACATTGTAGCACCGTGGTACCCATAGTACGGCTCGCGGGCCGCCAGCGGCCCGGCAGGCCTTCATTGGCGGCCCGCGGACCTTGCCTTGCCGTGTACACGTTTCTAGTGAGGCCAGCACTAAACACAGAAGATGACCGCAGGAGCAGACGTAGTGATTACGTATTAAATAGGTATTCACTATGTATGCTCCTGCAGCCATCTTCTGTGTTTACTGCCCGCCTCTGTAACCTCACAGCACCTTGGGAAAGCTTCCCAAAAGGCCCTTTAAAAGTCAGCTGTAAGCGCTTTCACAGCTGACTTTTAAAGGGCCTTTTGGGAAGCTTCCTGTTTGGACAAAGAAAGATAGAGGCATGGACAGATAGAGGCAGGGACAGATAGAGGCAGGGACAGATAGAGGCAGAGACAGAGATGCAGATAGAGACAGAGATGCAGATAGAGACAAAGACAGATAGAGACAGACAGAGACAGACAGACAGAGACAGAGACAGACAGAGACAGATAGAGACAGACAGATAGAGACAGATACAGAGAGAGACAGATAGAGACAGATAGAGATAGAGACAGAGACAGATAGAGACAGAGACAGATAGAGAAAGAGACAGACAGAGACAGATGGACACAGAGACAGATGGACACAGGGACAGTCAGAGACAGACAGAGAGAGAGATAGAGACAGACAGAGACAGAGACAGATAGAGATAGAGACAGAGATAGAGACAGATAGAGACAGATAGAGACGGAGATAGAGACGGAGATAGAGACAGAGATATAGCCAGAGATAGAGACAGAGAGACAGACAGAGTCGGATGGAGACAGAGACAGAAAGAGACAGAGACAGATAGAGACAGAGAGACAGATAGAGACAGAGAGAGACAGACAGATAGAGATAGAGACAGAGAGACAGACAGAGACAGACAGAGCCAGAGACAGACGGAGACAGATGGAGACAGAGACAGATGGAGACAGAGACAGACAGAGAGAGAGAGAGAGAGATAGATAGATAGATAGAGATAGATGGAGAGAGCGAGAGAGCGAGAGAGAGATAGCGAGAGAGAGAGAGAGATAGAGATAGAGAGAGAGAGAGAGATAGATAGTTAGAGAGAGAGTTAGAGAGAGAGAGTTAGAGAGAGAGAGAGATAGAGATAGAGAGAGATAGAGAGAGCGAGAGAGAGAGATAGAGACATGGAGATAGATAGATAGAGAGATATAGATAGAGAGAGAGATAGATAGAGATAGAGAGAGAGAGATAGATAGAGAGAGAGAGATAGATAGAGATAGAGAGAGATAGATAGAGAGATAGATAGATGTGTGTATGCCGGGTCTGGTGGCTCAGTGGACGAATCCGTCTGCTGCAGGGGCCTGTGTTCAACCTGATGGTCACAGGTTTTTTGTTTTGCTCTAGCCCCGCCCCCCAGACCCCGCCCCCACCGGTGCAGCCCTTGGCCACAAACCACACTGTAAATTTGGCCCCCGAGAGAAAGTTTGTGAGTACCCATGTTGTAGCATGATTGTCTAGCAAGGACTCCATCAATCACAATGCAAGTGATACCAGTTAACCAAAGATGGCCATCAACTCTCTGCAACATGCAAGTGTTCGGCCTGGTGGGTATCATAGTTCACATGTAGTGTGTTGCTGCGCAACACATCCTCAAATTGTTTGATGCCTCCGTCCACACAGCATCAGCACTCTGAGATCACCACTGATCTCTCCTTGGCAGAAAGACACCTAGTGCATGCAGGCCTGACAGATTGCTTTTATGTGTATAAATCCCATAAAGCAGAAAGCAACACCTCCAACCCCAATTCATGACACTAATATTCTCATTCCATAAATGTCCAACTTGTCACAGAACTGTTAAGACACCTGCACTCCTTAAATTTAATCTGTAAACCAAAGAGCTGCATCTTTGAATCAACTAGTGTGGAATACCTGGGTTGTACCTTGTCTGAGAATGGCCTTTTTGTGGATTGACATAAAGCATCAGCCATTTCACACTGGCCTGTTCACTTAAGTATCAAGTGTGGCCATTGTTTCCTTGGCCATGCCAAATTTGCAAAGATAATTCATTAAGAACTATTCTGTTCTATTCTGTGTATCCCCATTCCCAGTATGCCTGAGCTGGAGTCTGGAATGCTGAGAGTTAAGGATGTAATAGAACGGTGGTGTGGAGTGAACTATAAGATAGGGACAGCTGGTGGGAGAATGGAGCCCTAAAAAGAAGTACCTGCTACATTGCTCTAACCCAAGGGCCTAACAAGAAATAAGGAACTTATCTCCTACCTGAGTGGCTCTAGACTCTTGTATGAAGATCCTACCCTTCAACTACAACGTTTTCCCGAAATGCTGTACCTATACTTAGGGTGCTAATGAAAGGGCTCATCTTTACTTGGGAATCTATAGCTAATCCTGCTTTTGAAGAATTTCAACAGACATTTGTTTCAGTACTCGTACTTCTCTCCTTCATCGTTTAGACTGATATTTCAGACAGGGCCATAGATGCAGTTTTATCACAAAAACAACTCAATGGCCTTCTAGAGCATCCTGTTTTCTTTTGCGTCTGTTCTTTGACTAAGTGTGAGATTACTTAATTTGTAGGAGTTATTGACATAGAAGAGGCATGCTTGGAATGGCGGTTATGGAACAAGTCAGAGAAATGTTTTTGATTGTTCTAAAGTCCCCCATTTTGGAAAAACAGTGGTCATTGGGAATAAATTGTCTTTTGTGTCCAAGAAAATCTGGATATGCTCTTCAGAGCTGCAGTTGCAAGTCATTAAACTACATCATGAATACCCTTCTCTGGCCATGGGAGTGGGCAGGGGTTAAACCAACTTAGAGTAGATTACCCTTTACTTCCAGTGGCCTATTCTGAAAAGAGACCTAGACCTGTTCTAAAGCCGCTTGCAGCTTGTGCACAGGAATAAAATTCACATCAAAACTAAATTC
This sequence comes from Calotriton arnoldi, assembly GCA_963921515.1. Classification (NCBI taxonomy): domain Eukaryota; kingdom Metazoa; phylum Chordata; class Amphibia; order Caudata; family Salamandridae; genus Calotriton; species Calotriton arnoldi. Next base: position 203,857 of record CAWUFW010018390.1, on the reverse strand, counting down.
GCCTGTTACAACCATTAGAAATTAATTCATCTCCTTGGTCAACCAAATACACAGATTTCATCGTTGATTTTTATAAATATGATGACTGTACCATCTTCTGTTATTGTAAAGTTAGTACAGACTCCTTCACTTCATTTTAATCTAACTTCCTCCCAATACCTCCACTGCCAAATTTCTAAATTATCAGAAGATATTGCTCACCATATTTAAGTAAAACCTATGGGACCTATTCACAAAGGTAAACTTACATGTGAGTAAAGTTTACTCTTACACTTTTGAGTAACTTTACTACTTTTGGATAGTCACCGTTTACGAGCGTAGAGTTACTCAAAAGTGTAGGTCTAAAGGTCTCCAACGCTTGAAACAGGTGGGGGACCAAATTTACACGTGTTACTACAGCCAAAAAAGGAGCAGTAGGAAGTCCTGCACCACACATGGCCAATCACTGATATTGTAACCACCTCTGTCAGAAAATAATGGAATAATAGAATCCCATATAATGTTAAATTAAATTAATTTATTTTGACACTTTAGAAGTATATATAAATTAAATTGAATGTTAAATAATTATATATAATTTACTAAATATATTTTGATGACAAAATATTTTAATCAACTTTTTTACATTAAAAAATAAATCTAACTTTTGATGCTGTAAGAAAATGCAATGTGCATTTCAATTAATTCTATACATAATATTTTGTAATTGTCAAACATAATTAGCAAATACAGACATTTTATTTTACGTGAGATTTAAAAAAAATATATTTTTAAATTTAATATATTTCATTTTATTTCATAATTATGTTAAAATTAGTTAATTGTTTAAAGTTATTAGTAACTTTTCACATGTAATGTAATGTAATATAATGTAAGCTGAACTTATGTAGCGCACTGTCACCCCACGGGTATCCATGTAAGTGACCCTATGGCTACAACTCCTCAATTAGGTAATAACCTCCCTCTACGGTAACCTTTTTCAATCATTTCCATCTTATTTTCAGGGACGGTCTCATAGACTCAGTTAATAGTATCTGCGTCTTCTGATATTTGTCCAGCCAAATAGATGAAACTGCTGCTCTGCCTGCTACTCAATGTTTTTAACTATCTTTAATAGCTCCCTTAGCTCTCATTTGATCTCAGCTCTGAAATTAGTCATTGTTAAACCTTTTTTTACAAAGCCTTTATTAGACACGGGCGTCGGAAAAACTACAGGTCCATTCTCTTCACTCTCTTGCTTGGGTATAATTAGGGAAAAAAACCTGTTCAGTCAGATCCACATCTACATCGAGCAGAAGCATCATCATGAATAACTATCAGGTAGGGCTCTGCACTTGTAGAAGTACAGAAGTAGTGCCTGTTCTTGATGATCTGTGCAGGCTAGTGCACAGTAGTTGTGTCAGGGGCCTCATTTTATTCAATCTTTCTGCAACCTTCAGCACCATTGACCACTCCACACTGGCCACAAGACTTCCAGATGTTGGAATTTCTGGCAAAAATCTAAAATGGATAAAGGCCTTTTTGGAGGAATGTCAACAAGTGGTGTCCCCCTGAACAGACCTCTCTGAGAACAAATTACTGACTTGTGGTGTCACCCAAGGTTCTATTTTGTCATCTCTGCGGTTGAACATCTACTGGATTCACTGGCTAAACTGTTTCCCTGTGTGGAACACAGTTTTATGTGTATGCAGACTATACCCAAGTTATTTTTGGTATGGCTATCCCTCCTAGACATTTAGGTCATTTCCGGGCATCAATGACATATTTCTTATCATTCACTCATTGATGGGTACCACAAACGTTATGAAATGCAACCCACCTAAAAGCGAACTCCATCTTACTTCCATGGGTACCTCCCCAACAGAGCTCTTTCACTGACATTCAGTCAGGAGCTAACTACCAACACCAGCTTCCTTAATGAATGTATATTGGGTATTGGGCATGTATATTGACACCAAGCCAACACCAAAGATCTAGATAGCTAAGATATAAAAACTTGTTTCTGAAAACTTAAGACTCAGAGAGCTATCCTTCCATTCATTTCTAACCACTTGTCTGTGCCTGTATTTATTACATTGCCAACTGAGGCCAAGCTATTGTAATTCCATTGATCGAGTTGCCCTGGGGAATCGTTTGCACCAACTACAATTGATGGAAAAGGCTGTTGCCTGATCTTCAATTTGCCGAAACAATCCCTCACTTCTTTCTGGTGAAGTAGTTACACTGTTTTCAAATTAGAAGTTGCGTCATCTTCAGTGCTGTGCTCATAGCACATAGAACAATCTATTTAAAGATCGTTGATTTTCTAGCCACGATCCTTTTCTTGGTATGTCCCTAACGAGCCCCTTGCAATCTTCTCAACATTACCATCCACAGATCTCAAACATTAACCTATAGGGGCAGGTCCTTTTCTGTGGCTGTTGCCAAGACATGAAATTATTTGCCTTTTTATCTCTTTGCAGAATCCACTTTACTCAAATGACTTCCTGGAAATACCCTTTTATCGCTAACAGATTTGTGTCAAAATCAGTTGAGTACACTAAAAGGTTTTGGTGTTACATGCGCTTCATAAATAACCCACAATAGACCACAGACCAAGGCAACTGGGATAATTACTAGTCCTGGGTGAAATTTAAATTGCTCTACCGTAATTTGAGGAATTTGGGGAATTTTGCATAAAGCTTGTTTTGCAAAATTCCCTACATTATGCCATTATGCCACTTCCTGAAACTACATTCCATTCATGGTGTAATGGACTGGAAAACAGCATGCGAGGCGCTGTTATTTGCAGTGCTTTCATTTGCACAATTATTAAGTGTGAAATGTGTTCTCGTGTCATAAATTGATGTGAGGACATATTTCATGCTAAAATATCGCTTGCAAAGACAACTTTGCATTTCATGTAATTATGTATAATTTTGCTCAAATCTCACGTATTTACTCAGAAGCAAATTACGCACATTTCTTACCCGCTAATAATTATACTAAAATGACTTAATGCAGTCTTTTACCTGATTTAACCTCTGCTCTCAAAATGCCTAATATATTTTTATTTAATATTTTTATTTAGTATTTTTAACCTCTCTAGGGGGTCGATTACGATGGCGGGCGGACAAAGTCCGCCCGCCATCGCAGTTTCAAAAGGGACCACCCGCCATAGGTGCGGCGGTCCCACAGTACACATTAGGATGCGCCCGCCACACTGGCGGGCGCATCCCGTATTTTTACATTGCGGCGGGCGGTGCTGCAAGCAGCACCCGCCGCAATGTAAAACTACATGTTGTGCATCTGCATGTACAACGTGGCAGGCACCGTGCGGTGCCTGCCACCTTGTACATGCAGATGTGTGCACCCCCCCAACACTCTGGGGGCCCGCAACGGGCCCCCGAAGTCATTCTCCGCCTGTCATTTTGCAGCGGGATCACCGCCACAAAAGACAGGCATCGTAATGCCCATGGCGGTGCCTGCACGGCACCGCCCACAATGCCCCATTGTACCGTGTCCCGCAAGGCGGTCGGAAAAGGACCGCCTTGCGGGACCACGGTGGACGGTCTTTCCGTCCGCCGCGGTACCATTCCCATCCCATTCCCAGTCCTCACCGCCGGCCCGGCGGTGGCGATCCGCCCGCCATCGTAATGACCCCCTGGGTTACTCAGACAAATCATTTCTGATTCCAGTATATTTCCTTAGTTTGGATGACTATGTGTAAATGTTTAAGTATACAACAAGCAATGTCTTCAGGTTACCACCTACAAATGAAGGGGTGTGTAGAGTGAGCTAATCAGATCCTGAATAGTATGTATGCTGTTTTTCCTTTTTTTTTTTTTAAATATCTTTATTCAGTTTTTTAAACCACAAATTTTTTACCCTCCCCCCACCCACCAGGTCAGACAAGCATACATACAATATAGAATGAATTACATTTATCAAAAGCCAAAATTAATTAATACATACATTGGTGCGCCCAAATCCACTTGCAACTTAAGCCTAAAAAAACCCCTAAAAAACCCCATTCACTCTGTACAATCTTGCGATTGACACCATTCTTTTACAGGAGTCCAAATTTTTAAACCTCTTTTCCGTCACCTATTGCCCTTACGTTTATAGATAGCAATTTCGATATTTGAAATGGCGAGAAATCTAGCTAACCATTGTTGAAATGTCGGGGCGTTAGCATCCAACCAAGCTGAGGCTATACACAATCTAAAAACGGCCATTGCTATAAAAACAAGTTCATGCCCATTTCGGGCATTTCCAGGATCTGTTGCCCCTAATAAAATAACACCGCTAGATAACTCTATCGTGCAGTTCATCACTGTGGATAGAAATTTCCCTATCTCTTGTTTAACAGATGTTAACTCTTCACAAGTAGAAAAGATATGTACACAATCAGCCTTAACAAGCATACATCTAGGACAACATGTGCTCTTACCGGTTCCCCACTTAGCTATTTTGTCCGGTGTATAATATAAAAAGAAACAGGTTTTAAAAAATTGGGCTTGGAGTTTAGTTGACATTAAAATTGTTTGTGACATTTCATAAGCATAATTAAACTCCACATTTGTTATTGCTGCTTTCTCTAACCATTTTTGCGCAATTTTCTCCATATCATCTGGGAACATAGCATTAATGCGTGAATACATACCCCCAATCGTATTTTTGGTGCCAGATAGAAGTATTTCTACAAGATCAATTTTTTCCATCCCCCACTTCCCCCTACCTTCCGTGACAAAAAATCTCTAATTTGTAAGTACTTAAAAAGTCTCGCCAGTCTAGTCCGAAGTTGGTTTTTAATTCTTGAAAGACCGAATCCCAATAGCGGAAAAGAGGCAACCTATCTGTACAATGCCTACATCGTACCACTTGTGTATAGAGCTATCATTAAAAATTTCGGGTAATTCTGGGTTATTTTTAAGGGCGTATAGAAAGACAATCTCCCTATACCAAGCATTTTCCTAATAGTCTTCCATACCTTAAATCCACTAAATAATGTTTTAAATTTAACCTTTTTGTGGTAACTATCGTGTAAATGTCTCCACCAATATCCTCTACTCTCCCGGCCGAGTAGTAATTGGAAAATAGATGGTGCATACACTACTCCCTCTATACCTTCCTGATTATTCTGAAGTAACTCCTCGCTATACAATAATACGGTAGCCCAATAATATGCCTTCAAGTTTGGGAGAGCTAGTCCACCTCGCTCTTTTTGGAGAGTGAGGAACTTGTAAGCTCGCCGGGGTTGTGAATATGCCCAGATAAAACTAGAGAACATCCGTTCTATTGATTTAATCCAGGATGAAGAGAATTCTAAACAAATTGCCCTAAACATATACAAAATTTTAGGGAAGAATACCATTTTAATTGCGTTCACTCTTCCAATAATAGAGAGATGTAAATTATCTAGACGTTGAAGATCTTTCCGCATTATATCAGTTATTGGCTTCAGATTTATCTCAACCAGATTTTCTAAATCAGCTGTGATGCGGACTCCTAAGTACATCGCCTGTTCCACAACTCGAGGATCCCTCCAATCGATTTTCCTATTTAAAACAATCTGAGTTTTACCCTGATTAATGGCATAGCCGGACACATTACCAAACTGTTTAGCCTCCCTTTCGATAGCTGTCATAGCCGTATTTGGGTCGGATGTCACGATAGCAATATCATCCGCATAGGCTAGTGATTTGGTGACAAACCCCTGTGATATTATAGGTTTAATTTCTTCCTCCTTTTCCAATCGCCGGATAAATGGGTCTATATAGATTGCAAAAAGTAATGGCGAGCACGGACAGCCCTGCCGTGTTCCACGTGATATAATCAACTCTTCAGTTAATATATTATTTACCAGTACTACGGCCCTTGGATTCTCATATAATTTTTGAACTGCCTGTATATAGCCTCCCTTGATACCCATTCTGGACATTGCAGTCCAGAGGAAGTTCCAGGAGACCCTATCGAACGCTTTCTCCGCATCAAGCAGAATCAGCGCCATAGGGTCTCCTGTAACATCCATACCATCAAACAAAGTAATTACTCGCTGAATGTGGTTGGTAGTGGACCTGCCTGGAACAAAGCCATGTTGGCTCTGAGCAATCACTTTGTGGATAATGGGAGCGATTCTATTAGCCAAAACTTTTGCATACATTTTGGAGTCTGAGTTAATGAGGGTAATGGGACGATATGAGCCCATCAGTTCCGGCGGTTTGTTCTTTTTAGGGAAAATAACTATTTTTGCCCGAGACCAAGATTTCGGGGTTGGCCTCCTTTAAAGATATGTATAACAAGCTTTATAAAAATATTTTCAATTTGATCTAGAAAAGAGACATAACATTCTGACGGGATACAATCTAACCCTGTGGCTTTCCCTTTTGGCAAAGCTTTAATTACACCAATGATTTCTCCCTCTGTGGGTATCTCCTCTAAGAGATTTGCATCCTCTTCTTGAAATTTCTCCTTAATAACCTGATCTAGATAGTCCTCAATACTAGTCTGATCCCCACCCCTAGCTCAGTATATAGATCTTGATAAAACCGCCAAAAAGCTTCTCTTATGAGTTTGGGGTCTACTACTCGACCGCCCAGAGGATCCTGGATTTCGCGGATCAGATTTGATGAAGCCTGTTGTCTCATACGAACGGCTAATTGGTGTCCGATTTGCTCGTTCATTTCATATATCATTTCCTTCTGTGAGAATGCTTTTTTAATTACTTTTTCCATAAAAATATTCGTAATTAAAGCTTTAGCGATTGCCACCTGGTTCTGGACTTTCTCTACATCTTCCTGCCCTGCTGGGGCATTTCCCATTGTAATATTTATTAGATCTTCCTCTGCTTTTTCAAATTATCTTGTAGCCCCTGCATAGTTTCCCTAGCTGCTTTATTAGCTTTTAAAGAATATTGCAGGGTCTCCCCTCGGATCCCTGCTTTTAGGGTATCCCAGACAATTTCGATTGACGAACTTGCTTCATTATCGGATAAAAATTTAGGAACCCATTCTCGAATATGGCTACAATAGTTCTCATCTAAGAGCAGGGCTTTCTCGAACGTCCATGAGCTAGGAGTGTCACTTCTATTATCTATTTCCATAGAACAAATAAGAGGATTATGATCAGAGAGGATCCGGGGAAGTTTCATAATTTGGCACTTAGTTTTAATTGTATTAGACATTAAAATATAATCCAATCTTGCATGGGTGAAATGTGGGTTGGAAAAATATGTAAACCCAGGATCGTCAGATTTTAGAGTCTGCCAGCCATCTACTAGCCCATGTATGCAACACATTTGTCTTAATGCTTTAAAAACTTTGGGTTTACGGCCGGTATAGTGCCACCCCTCCTTTAAAGACCAGTTACTTGGAAGATTGATGTTGAAATCCCCGCATATCATTAAGGGTAATGGCCAATGCATTAATTCATTTGAGATCTCATCAAAAACAGATGCCTCGTCGATGTTGCTACCATAGATGGCACATAAAGTCATCTTTTGCTCACTCCCAAATTGACACTCTGTAATTGCCCAGCGCCCACATTTATCTGTTTTGGAGCGTCTAAAGACAAGCCCACTCCCCCTAGCTAAAATAGCAACCCCTCTTACCCTAGCCCCTTGTGACGTGGCACAGATCAACCTATATCCTAATGATTTTAGAATATGTGTTTGTGACCCCTCAATATGCGTTTCTTGCAAACAAACAATATTTGTGCCCCAGGTTTGAAGTCCTACTGCCACCGCCTGTCTTTTCCTAAGATCGTTTAGGCCACAGATATTCACTGATAATATTCTTAGCAGTCCCATCTTTTTCCGCTACAGAATCTGTATGTATCACCACCTTCATTTACTTTTTCCCCTTTTTGCCAAAGATCAAACTCGGGTAGCAAACTAGATTGGTTTGACTCATTTTTATATTTTTCTTTTTACAATTGCCTTTTAGTGCGACCTGTCTGACCTCCCCCACCCCCCTTCTCCCACCCAGCCCCCACCCTCCACCACCTCTGGAGGTTACCTGGCCGAGCCAGGGATTTGACATCCGACGTATAAAGCCCCGTGATCCCGCCAAGCCTCCCTATCAAGCATAACCAAAAACTGGAAAAGAAAGCTCCAGTAGCCGTTACCCCCAAAGCAAACCCCCTCAACCGCAGGATTAATACCATGTTAAATATAAAGTGTGAGAGAAAAAAAAAAGATACAATTAGTCTAAACTATGTCCTGATCAGCACCCAGGCAGGTTCGGCAGTTGAAAGGGCTGCTAAGTCTTATAGCCTGCCTCCCCCTTGCCTTCCCCTTCACCATACTGCACAAACATTATCAGAGCTTATCGGACATTGTCTAGCCATATTTAGCGCCTTGTCCTAGTGGAAGAGAGTTAGCTGTGGCTGCGATGTTGTTGGGAGCAGTTGAATTGCTAGCCAAAATACAGGAGTTATTGTGCATGCTGATTGAATTACCCTCCAGACTGACCTCTGCTGGCATAGATACCGGAAAAAAGGCGAGGGCTTTACCAGTATCATCCGTTGAAAAAGTATCTACCAGCTGTCCTGCTGCACATTTCAGCCCTCCTGTACCCTGGCTATCTGCGTCGCTAACTAGCGAACTGCTCTCTTTCCCTTTCTCGCTAGTTGCTGCAAAGCGACTCGTGATTAAAGGTTGTGAGCCATCGGCATCCTTGGGTGTACGAGTGGTGCCCTTCTGCCCGGCACCTAACATTGTCGAGTCTTTTTCTTGCAAAGTCTTTTTATACCGTCGCCTTTCTCACCACCACCTCTGCCTTTCGCGCTCAAGGCATCCGCTCTTTTTGCCGTGTAAGTGCCAACGCAGCTTTGGATTCAGAGGGGACAGGAAGAATCTTCCCTGCCCTCGCCCCCTTACCAGTCATCCTTGCTTTGGTGAGCTTGCAGGAATTGCCTTTACTGTAGCACGAGGTCTCAAAACCGAGCCTGCTCCACACTCCGATTCTGATCTTGCACGGATTACAGTGCCACAATGTTGCCGCTGCCACTGCGGGAGGTTTCTCCGCTCTGTTTAGCGATCGCGCCTTGCTCCACACAGTCCTCCACTGTAAAACCGGAGAAAACTCACGCAGGCCGGGTTTCATCCATGAACCCAGAGCTGCCTCGGCGTCCTCAAGGTGAAGGCGAAATGCAATGGTGAGCAGCCAGGGTGAGTCTTGTGTTTTCTTCCGCGTCCGCTTCCCTTCCCTTTTCTTTAAAAGCACTTTCCTTGATGGGGGTTTAAATCATTCTCATTTCCCCGCTGTCAAAGAGATGATTAGAGAGCCTTCAAAGCACCGCAATAGGGGAGGCTCAGCGGAGCATCTTCACGGCGATATCAGTCGGTCGCCATCTTGCCTCGAGAATGTATGCTGTTTTTCCAATGAAACTCAGGATAATAGCAAAACATTGCTATCAGCTGCAGAATTCAAAAGTTTACATCTTGTATGGCATGCATCCTCAGGTATTACCAATTGAAATTTTGTACCTCCTGCTGCAAACTGGTTTTGCACATTACAACTAATACATCAGGAATGGTCAGCTTATTATATGCAGCTTAGCTCCGTTTTCAAAATATGGCCATGGAAAATGCAGAGCTGCTCGTATATATATCATGTTGTAGTGGCAAAGTCTGGTTAGCCTCCCTCTTTTTCCCATCTAGGGGTACTCCAAGGAAGTTGGGTCTTCATTGTCTCTTTTTCTGCTTTGAAAGTCGTTCTCTCCAGTTATGTTAAATTGAATCTTCCTTTTACTTGGAGGGCTCATCCTATGTTTCATGTGTCTTAGATCAAACCTGTTGTTGACAGTCCTTTTGCAATTTGTTGATCTCCTCCTCTGGCACAGTTCACTGACAAAACATCGACACCCAAAACATCCCCATACCACAATATCGAGACATAAATATAGATGTCAACAATATCAACATCCTATATTTATAAAGGTGAAATACAAAATATCGAAACAAAAATATCGATGACATAAATATAGATTTAAAAAATAGCATTTTTTATATATATATGAAATAAAATAATAAATATTAAATATATTAAATAATAAAATTAATTTAAAAAAAATAGATTTAATATACATTTTAACTAAAATAATAAATGAACTTAACCTAAAAAAGTTAAACACACATATATAATAATTATTATATCTATTTACTGTAAAACAATTAATAAACTATTTAAATTTATTTTATAATTTTAAAAATATATAAACATTTAACAAATAAATATATATATATAGACATATACCAATAACATAAAATGTATGTTAAAAACATTCTATTAATCAAAACATTAAACTATTTAAAAATACTTAAACTTAAATTTCCCATTCTAATCAATGCAACAGTAGGGAAAGTGTTGGATAGCGGAGGGGTAAAAATTACTATTCCCACTCCAGTGAGTGCAATAGTAGGGAAAGTGTTTGATAGCGGAGGGATAACATTTACTTTTCCCACTCCAGTCAGTGCAACACTAGGGAAAGTGTTGGATAAGGGAGGGGTAAAAATTACTATTCCCACTCCAGTCAGTGAAACAGTAGGGAAAGTGTTGGATAGCAGAGGGATAACATTTACTATTCCCACTCCAGTCAGTTCAATAGTAGGGAAAGTGTTGGATAGTGGAGGGGTAAAAATTACTATTCCCACTACAATGAGTGCAACAGTAGGGAAAGTGTTGGATAGCGAAGGGGTAAAAATTACTATTCCCACTCCAGCGAGTGCAACAGTGGAGAAAATGTTGGATAGCGGAGGGGTAAAAATGACTATTCCCACTCCAATGAGTGCAACAGTAGGGAAAGTGTTGGATAGCAGAGGGATAACATTTACTATTCCCACTCCAGTCAGTGCAACAGTAGGGAAAGTGTTGAATAGCGAAGCGGTAAAAATTACTATTCCCACTCCAGTCAGTGCAACAGTAGGGAAAGTGTTGTATAGCGGAGAGGTAAAAATTACTATTCCCACTCCAGTGAGTGTAACAGTAGGGAAAGTGTTGGATAGCAGAGGGGTAAAAATTACTATTTCCACTCCAATGAGTGCAACAGTAGGGAAAATGTGGGAAAGCGGAGGGGTAAAAATGACTATTCCCACTCCAATGAGTCCAACAGTAGGGAAAGTGTTGGATCGCGGAGGGATAAAAATTACTATACCCCCCTCCAATAATTGCAACAGTAGGGAAAGTGTTGGATAGTGGAGGGGTAAAAATTACTATTCCCACTACAGTCAGTGCAACAGTAGGGAAAGTGTTGGATAGCGGAGTGGTAGAAATTACTATTCCCACTCCAGTGAGTGTAAAAGTAGGGAAAGTGTTGGATAGTGGAGGGGTAAAAATTACTATTCCCACTACAGTCAGTGCAACAGTAGGGAAATTGTTGGATAGCGGAGGGGAATAATTTACTATTCCCACTCCAGCAAGTGCAACAGTAGGGAAAGTGTTGGATAGCGCAGGGGTAAAAATTACTATTCCCACTGCAGTGAGTGTAACAGTAGGGAAAGTGTTGGATAGCGGAGGGGTAAAAATTACTATTCCCACTCCAATGAGTGCAACAGTAGGGAAAGTGTTGGATAGCGAAGTGGTAAAAATTACTATTCCCACTCCAGTCAGTGCAACAGTAGGGAAAGTGTCCAAGAGCCTAGGCATTGCCCCCTCCCCCAAGCAGGCAGTGAAGAACTTAGGGGTTTGGATGGATTCATCCCTCAACTTCCAGACCCAAACTAAAAAAGTGGCTGGAACCTGCTTTGGGATGTTGCGAGGGCTTAAACCCATCTTGGGCTTCTTTGATGCCCCTACCAGGCAGCTCATTATTCAGGCCTTGATTATGTCTAGACTTGATTACGCTAGCTCACTGTATCTGGGAGCAAACAAGACAGAAATACCTAGGCTACAGAGGGTACAGAATGCGGCCGCAAGATCTCTTCTCGGTTTGCGCAGAGCCTGCTCTGTGACAAACGCTATTCGCCGTCTCCACTGGCTGCCTGTAGCCAGGCGGATTGAGTTCAAGGCTTTTTGTATAGCCTTCAAAGTCCTGAAATCTGCCTCTCCTGGTATTTTGGCCAACCTGCTTTTACCTTATGTTCCCCCCCGCCAGCTCTGTTCCATGGGACAACACCTGGTGGTGGTTCCCCGGGTTAGGAGGGTCCGCGCCGGAGGTCGCTCTTTCCCGAACAGAGCGGCCATCCTTTGGAAGACGCTGCCTTCCCACATTCGTGGGCTCAACAATTACCTAGAATTCAGGAAGGCCATAAAAACCTTTCTCTTTCCCACTTTGTAGGCCTTCCCTGGGGCCCCTTCCTGATCTTGTCCACCTCTCTGCTGTCAGCGCCGGGACGCCTCTTTGCTGGGGCAGCTGTCGCGCTTTATAAATCCATTAACATTAACATTAACATAGCAGAGGGGTAAAAATTACTATTCCCACTCCTGTCAGTGCAACAGTAGGGAAAGTGTTGGATAGCGGAGGGGTAAAAATTACCATTCCCACTCCAGTCAGTGCAACAGTAGGGAAAGTGTTGGATAGTGGAGGGGTAAACATTACTATTCCCACTCCAGTGAATTCAAAACTAAAAACAAACAAAATATCAACAACAAAAAATATTTGAAAAACAAAATACATTAAACAAATATATAAATATGTAAAAAATTTAAATACAATTATATTTAATATTATAAATAAAAATAAATAAAAACATATTATAATTTTAAATACATATCACTATTACCTACCAATATTATATTAAATAAAATATAAAAATATTTTTCAAAGAAATATTTTTAGTTGCAAATTATTAATAAACAAAAACATTATTACATACATTTATTTTATTTACATCCTACCCAACAACACCACACAATTCACAACCCACATCTAAATTAAAAATAAAATGTACTTCCATAATTAACATAAGTAATTATCAATTAAATAAATATTATTAATTAAAAAACAAATTAAAACACATAAAAATGTATTAACTTCCCATCCTTTACCCCTATAAATCCCACAACCCACACCTAAAATTAATTACACAATTCCCATATTTAATTTTCAATTAATGAAATATTAATTAACAACCAATTATTAATTACAAATAAATTACTTCCCACCCTTTACCCCTATAAACCCCACAACCTGCACCTAAACATAATTACACCATTTCCATATTTAATTTTCAATTAAATAATCAATGTTAATTAACAACTAATTATTAATTAATTAAAAATAAATTACATCCCACCCTTTACCCCTATAAAAACCGCAACCCGCACCTAAAATTAATTAAACAATTTTCATATTTAATTCCCAATTAATTAATTAATAATAAACAACTAATTATTAATTAATTAAAAATAAATTACTTCCCACCCTTTACCCCTATAAACCCCACAACCCACACCTAAAATTAATTTCACAATTTCAATATTTTATTTTCAATTCATTAATTAATATTGATTAACAACTAACTATTAATTAATTAAAAATAAATTACTTCCCACACTTTACCCCTATAAACACCACAACACGCACCTAAAATTAATTACATGATTTCCATATTTAATTTACAATTAATTAATATTAATTAACAACCAATTAATAATTAATTAAAAATAAATTACTTCCCACAATTAACACTATACATTATAAATTAAATAAATATGAATAAATATAAAAAATTAATAATTTATTATAATTCCCACCCTATTCCCCTATAAACCCACAACCCGCTACGGAGCTAAAAAATAAATTACTTCCCACACTTTACCCCTATAAACACCACAACACGCACCTAAAATTAATTACATGATTTCCATATTTAATTTACAATTAATTAATATTAATTAACAACCAATTAATAATTAATTAAAAATAAATTACTTCCCACAATTAACACTATACATTATAAATTAAATAAATATTAATAAATATAAAAAATTTATAATTTATTATAATTCCCACCCTATTCCCCTATAAACCCACAACCCGCTACGGAGCTAAAAAATGCAAAATGTAATTACAATAAAATTGATAACTGATAAAATTGATAACTACTAAAAATTTAACACATATATTAAAAAACATCATACACAGACCACTCCAAATGAAGAGATCAGAGGCCACAACGGGGAACTTGTGGAGGAATCTTTACTGAGACACATTGCAAAGCGTTATGCATTTCGGCGAGTATGCCTTCATCAGACACTGTAGCAAAGACCAGGATGATGCCAAGCCCCTCCTTTTGAACTCCTGCGGTCCTCCCCCAGAAGGGAAGTCAGCTGACTCCACCGAATTTGCCTGCAGCTGTAGTCAGATCACCAAAGGCTACAGCCCCCATCATGCAACAATAAGGTAAATACCCTGGCGGAGTCCTGGCTCAATGAGCACTGAATTACCTGGCAAAAAGGGGGGAGTTTATGTTGTAGTTCTTGGCAAGACCTGTAATTAAAGTCAAGTTCCTCCTCGGGTCCCCAACGTTCTGCCTCAGTACACCATTGTCAAGTAGGGCCATAAAGCGTGGATATAATAATCCCGCCTTCACGTTCAATGACAAGCTGCTCCTGGCAGTGGCCACTTGCCCAGTCTGGTGTCCGAGGCAGTCTTGCGGCATCCGATCCCTCCGAAAACAAAAAAAGTGTTGCCACTTGAGTCAGCAAGGCCGCAGCACACTTGAAGAACGGGGCCTCTTACACGCGCTGCCGACAAGCACGTGAAAACATCACACACAGACCACTCCAAATGAAGAGATCAGAGGCCACAACGGGGAACTTGTGGAGGAATCTTTACTGAGACACATTGCAAAGCGTTATGCATTTCGGCGAGTATGCCTTCATCAGACGCTGTAGCAAAGACCAGGATGATGCCAAGCCCCTCCTTTTGAACTCCTGCGGTCCTCCCCCAAAAGGGAAGTCAGCTGACTCCACTGAATTGCCTGCAGCTGTAGTCAGATCACCAAAGACTACAGCCCCCATCATGCAACAATAAGGTAAATACCCTGGCCGAGTCCTGGCTCAATGAGCACTGAATTACCTGGCAAAAAGGGGGGAGTTTATGTTGTAGTTCTTGGCAAGACCTGTAATTAAAGTCAAGTTCCTCCTCGGGTCCCCAACGTTCTGCCTCAGTACACCAGTGTCAAGTAGGGCCATAAAGCGTGGATATAATAATCCCGCCTTCACGTGCAATGACGAGCTGCTCCTGGCAGTGGCCACTTGCCCAGTCTGGTGTCCGAGGCGGTCTTGTGGCATCCGATCCCTCTGAAAACAAAAAAAGTGTTGCCACTTGAGTCAGCAAGGCCGCAGCACACTTGAAGAACGGGGCCTCTTACACGCGCTGCCGACAAGCACGTGAAAATATCACACACAGACCATTCCAAATGAAGAGATCAGAGGCCACAACGGGGAACTTGTGGAGGAATCTTTACTGAGACACATTGCAAAGCGTTATGCATTTTGGCGAGTATGCCTTCATCAGACGCTGTAGCAAAGACCAGGATGATGCCAAGCCCCTCCTTTTGAACCCCTGCGGTCCTCCCCCAGAAGGGAAGTCAGCTGACTCCACCGAATTGCCTGCAGCTGTAGTCAGATCACCAAAGATTACAGCCCCCATCATGCAACAATAAGGTAAATACCCTGGCGGAGTCCTGGCTCAATGAGCGCTGAATTACCTGGCAAAAAGGGGGGAGTTTATGTTGTAGTTCTTGGCAAGACCTGTAATTAAAGTCAAGTTCCTCCTTGGGTCCCCAACGTTCTGCCTCAGTACACCAGTGTCAAGTAGGGCCATAAAGCGTGGATATAATAATCCCGCCTTCACGTGCAATGTCGAGCTGCTCCTGGCAGTGGCCACTTGCCCAGTCTGGTGTCCGAGGCGGTCTTGCGGCATCCGATCCCTCGGAAAACAAAAAAAGTGTTGCCACTTGAGTAAGCAAGGCCGCAGCACACTTGAAGAACGGGGCCTCTTACACGCGCTGCCGACAAGCA
Source organism: Calotriton arnoldi (assembly GCA_963921515.1). Taxonomy (NCBI): domain Eukaryota; kingdom Metazoa; phylum Chordata; class Amphibia; order Caudata; family Salamandridae; genus Calotriton; species Calotriton arnoldi. The sequence continues at coordinate 187,907 of CAWUFW010018390.1, read as the reverse complement.
TGTGAAAACATCACACACAGACCACTCCAAATGAAGAGATCAGAGGCCACAACGGGGAACTTGTGGAGGAATCTTTACTGAGACACATTGCAAAGCGTTATGCATTTCGGCGAGTATGCCTTCATCAGACGCTGTAGCAAAGACCAGGATGATGCCAAGCCCCTCCTTTTGAACTCCTGCCGTCCTCCCCCAGAAAACAAATACATAAACAATCCTTATACAAAAAAAATACATCACATACATTTAAAATATAGACTAAAATACATAACACTAATAAAAAAAATCGATATTTTAAACAACTATATTTTTGAAAACTATATTATTGACTTCTATATTTTGAAAAATGATATTTCTTACCTTAAATTCGATATACTTGACCACGATTTTCTTGCTGTCGATATTTGTCACTGACTATATTTAGGACTCGATGTTCCTGTAGTTCGACATTTTCAACTAGATATTTTGTCTGCACACCCTTTGGCCCCACTGTTGACAATCAAAAGGCATTTGAAGTTGCTAAAGTATGTGCCTTTAGAATAGGCTGCGCTCAGCTCTATTTTGTGAATCATTAGAAAGGCTAAGGTGTTTGTGATCTCTCATGGGACCCTGCTACACATGTACATATGCTGCGTCTTCGCTGTTGTGTAGCTTCTTATCTCTAGCTCTTGCTGAGCCCATGGTATGTGCCTTTTTATGCTATTCAGTTTTTCTAACCTTTTGCGGCAGATGATGGAGCTTTATTATTGCATCTCTTGCTAATGTGGCTGTGATTTAAATCAGAGCGATACAAAAGGGGATGATGGACGGAACGTTTGAGCCAATCAAACACTCACCCCCAGTCAACTGATCTGGGTTTAATCCATCATCATTCTTTAGCTCACTCCACCACCCCAGTTCAGACATGGCCATATGCAAATCAGTCTGACCCTGTGCCTCATGGGAACAGTCCAGCCCGAACTGCCAAGCCATGTCTTCCCTGGACCGGAAACAAGCATCCTAGGACCGGTTTCTGGCATTTCAGCCGTCATCAGCCAGGCTTGCTTGAATCCATTGGCAAAGTGAGCAAGGGACCCACGTCTGGGCATACCCCCGCCAACTTAGGGCGACCAAAGCGATACAAAAGGGGATGATGGAAGGAACGTTTGAGCCAATCAAACACTCACCCCCAGTCAACTGATCTGGGTTTAATCCATCATCATTCTTTAGCTCACTCCACCACCCCAGTTCAGACATGGCCATATGCAAATCAGTCTGACCCTGTGCCTCATGGGAACAGTCCAGCCCGAACTGCCATGCCATGTCTTCCCTGGACCGGAAACAAGCATCCTAGGACCGGTTTCTGGCATTTCAGCCATCATCAGCCAGGCTTGCTTGAATCCAGTGGCAAAGTGAGCAAGGGACCCACGTCTGGGCATACCCCCGCCAACTTAGGGCGACCAAAGCGATACAAAAGGGGATGATGGACGGAACGTTTGAGCCAATCAAACACTCACCCCCAGTCAACTGATCTGGGTTTAATCCATCATCATTCTTTAGCTCACTCCACCACCCCAGTTCAGACATGGCCATATGCAAATCAGTCTGACCCTGTGCCTCATGGGAACAGTCCAGCCCGAACTGCCAAGCCATGTCTTCCCTGGACCGGAAACAAGCATCCTAGGACCGGTTTCTGGCATTTCAGCCGTCATCAGCCAGGCTTGCTTGAATCCAGTGACAAAGTGAGCAAGGGACCCACGTCTGGGCATACCCCCGCCAACTAAAAACCGGTCCTAGGATGCTTGTTTCCGGTCCTGGGGTGGTGACCAAAAGGCTATTTAGGACTTTTTGGGGTGGGGCATGGCCTGATACCAGGGTGGGTCGTCCCACCCCTTCTTTTAAAAAACCAAAAAAGATTATTCATCCCTAGTGATCTATTAGTCATTGTGCCCTCCTGTGGGGGGCAGAAAGACTTCATTTTTTTGGCTGGGAGCACTTGTCCATGGCGGGGGTGGGCTTTTCCCCCCAAAGAATCTCTGGTGTCTAGTAAGCGAATCTTTGTTTTGGGATTGTGGCCCTGGTGTGATCCCCAAGCAGGGATTTATTGCAGAAAGATACCACTGGAAAGTGGCCATTGTCCCCTTTCCAGTGGTACCTCTTGCACATGTATTGGTGTTCGTCACAGAGTTATCCCCCCAAGCCCTGATGAAAGTTAGAGTAGACCTTGCCTAAAGACAGTAATAGGGATGTGAGGAGACCTTTAACCTCCCATTCTGAAGTACTTTTGTTTTTAAGAAAATCCATATGGAGCTTGCTCTAGGAGAACATTCTTTGCCAGCGTGGTGGACAAACCATTCACGCTCTCCACATTACAAAGGAAATGAACAGTTCACCCACAGCATTTAAGTGGTTAAGGTAGACGGTGACAAACCCCATAGAGAACCTGAACACCTCCTGGAAACCGAGTGCTGCTGGTGTACACCTGCAAATTAGAACATTAACACAGCATAAGACAACTAGCTAACAAACTTGCTAAGAAGAAACAGGAAAGGGCTGGGAAATGAGAAACGTGAGAGACCGAGGCGAAAAGCACAAATAACTAAGGTAAGGGAACACAATGCTGGTGAATGAGTGAAAGTGAGTAACTACAACAACTAAATGCAATGTGTCCAAGCACGATGGACATAGATCTCAGCCTGTCTATACTGTTTCTGCTTACAGTGTGACCTAAGTTTCTTAAAGGACCAGATGACCTGGAGCATATACTTGTGGGAACATACTTGTCTTTTACCTACACGCCATCGGTCTATTCTCCAAAATTTACCACTCTCTTATGCCCAGTAACCTTTTTACTGTGTTCTTGAAGTTGTGTGTCGTTACGTATCTTGTTTTGTGCTAAACCTTATTTCTACCCTCCTGATGCTCAGATGCCTGAGTCTGCCTCCTGCATTCTACATGAGTATGTTACTAGTCAGTCTCGTATCTCGCTGATTCCTCACAGAAAGACTTTTTATGTCTTGTGCTTTTTCTTCCCTCTTTAGAGCACCTGTACTTTTCCTTACCTTGTTCCACATATCTCCCCATTTTTCATATATACAAGCTGGAGGAGCTGGTCTGGCAACTGTGGATGGTCAACCTTCCCAGCCCTTCTCCTGTAAGAAGGATAAGATAGATGCAACCTGCAGTCAACAGTTTTATTCTACTGTAATCATTACTCTCCAGTTTTCATGCATTCTTTACCATTGGTTGGTGCATGGTCTTTCATGGTCTTGCTCTGTTTGCTCAATTGCATAGTGTCCTTGTAGTGCTGGCAACAGACAGCTTTAGCTGTTCCGATGACCTCATTTCATCCGGTCCTCAAAAACTATAACAAGAACATATAGAGAGTAGGCTTTCGGTAAGCCAAAAACTATAACAAGAACATATAGAGAGTAGGCTTTCGGTAAGCCCCTTTAACCATTGGTGTATATGTATTTCATGGGTTACTTTTGCTTGGACAGACTGTCCATCAATGCCTTGGCTTTTCATGGATGATAACAGTGTCCCATTGTGTTCTCATTCGGGTTTGATGATTTGCATCAAGTAGTCCTTCTGTGAAACTGCACATTTAAAATGACATTTGTGAGCTAATGTATGTTCTTTGAACGATTAACTTTGCTGACACAGTGACATTTTAATTGCTGATTTATGGCTGTTTACTTTTTAGAAAGTGGGTGTGGTTTAGATGCATTAATTAGTTATTCACTAATTGTCCTTGCACGTTTGTTAACTTAATAACATGTTGGAGTTATAATTTTTGCTCACAAGGTGATGATGTGCCTGGCGTTCTTAAAGATGCATAAATAATACTGGCCTTTCGTGTAGACTTATGGTCAAGTATAGACATAATAGATATGTGCCCCAATAGGCTTTCTTAAAAACACAACATAATACTTGCCTTTTCTGTAGGTTCCACTGCTCTTGCCACATTATTAGACAACCTACACAATTCTCTTGCTAACAAAAACTACTGCTAATGACTTTCAATCACCGTGCCCTAAATAATTTGCTTGCACATACATGCACTTTCCACTAATACTAATAGAACATACTAAATAACCATTCTCTTCAGTTTTTTTGACCAAACACTAGTTTGTAACAAAGATAGTACCATCCTAATACAAATTGCAACTGTGCACTATTACTTGATTCACACTAAACATATACCACTTTCAAATTGCAAAACAAAAACTGCTCTTTTATTAATATGCATATTTGTACATATTTGCCGTATTGTATGAGGAAGATCCTTTCATGCTACCTTTCCATTTCCTTACAGAAACTTTCTGTTCCCAATTGAAAATGTTCTTCTACTCTTGAAGGAGCATGCACCTAATGTTTTTACAAAATAACGAGCTTAGGGGCCCATTACGATACCCGGCGTAAAAAAATCCGCCAGGCATAGAAGCGGCAAAAATCCGCCCGCACACACCGTCTGAACACCGACCACGCCATTACGATTACACAAACCGAAAACCGCCATCGGCGGAAAAATCACACAAGATACCGCCCGCCATCGTCCGAGTCGGAGTCAAACCGCCCGCCACGGACGGAAACACGCACGACAACACAAAACCGCCCGCCCTCACGGCCGACACACCGCACGTGAGATTACGATCGCACCGCCATGAGCGCGGGAAAACTACAAATATACCGCCCGCCAGCGCAAACAACGCCGATGAGAATCTACACGGCAGAAGCCATGGCGCCCACGTCCCTGCACAGAAACCATCCGCTGACAAAACCAATCGCACACAACATGGCCAACAAGTCCACACAGCAAGGCACGCACAAATACACAAGCACAGTACACATCCCGAAAACACCCCCCTGGACAAACAAAAACTACAAAGGCCAGAACCCCAGACACAACACACCTGAAAACAACAGACCATGAGGACACACCCACATAGGTAAGTACAAAAGCAGCACTCCCACAGACCACAACCCCTTGCAACATTGCAAACTAGAGAGGAGAGGAGAGGACACAGTAACATAGCAAGGACAGCAGCACACCACAGAAACGCACACATCACAACCACCACCACCACCACCACCACCAAACACCGGCACCACAAACCCCCTGCACATTACACAACACACACCGCACCAGCACCACAAACACCATGGCACCACAAAGAATGCCCAAGTTCACGCCCATTGAGCTGACGGTCATGGTCGACGAGATCATCAAGGTGCACCCACAAATCTATGGGAACCTGGTCCAGCACACACCACTAGCCACCAGAAAGAGAATGTGGAACCGGATCGTAGACCAGGTCAATGCAGTCGGGACCCTGCCCAGGAACAGAGTTGAAATCAACAAACGGTGGAATGACGTCAAGAGCCTGGTCAAGAAGAAGGAGAGCAAGAACAGAGAGCTGGCAGCCGTCACTGGCGGAGGGAATCCCGCGCTCTTTAAGACCTTCAAAGCGTGGGAGGAGAAGGTGCGAGTCATCATACATCCGGAGATCCTCGCCGGATTAGCAGGGGGAGTGGAGGCTGGTAAGTACAAACTAATGTATACCAGCACACCGCTATGTACTCACATGCACTACCACCATGCCACAGCTCCCAGGGACAAACACCCCCATGTCCAGCACACAATACACAACACATCACACACACATGCAACAGACACCACCACACACAGCCCAAACCGAACAACTGTAAGATACGTGGGGACATGTGTACACTCAGCCAGCCACGTAACCACCAACAGGTCCCCGAGTATGCCAGAAGCGCCACAACGAGCACCCACCACACCCATGTGTCCGCCATAGCTGCACTAACCGACAAGTAACAGGTAAGTGGCAGGAACACAAAATGCAGTGGGTGGGAGGGTGGACAGCCCAAGTACAACACACACCAGGCCCCTAGTCCCACAGCACAGCAAGGAGGAGCATCCCCCACACCCCACAGCCACGTGTCAGCCACCGCAGTGCACACCGACAGCCGAAAGGTAGACATCACGGTCCACAACAATCGGTGTCAGTGGGTGTCCAGCCACCACCACGACCCACAACACCCCCCACCCCCACAGACCTGCAACATGGAGCACCCCCGCTTAGAACCATGTGGCATCCAGTACAGTGCACGCCCGAACAACCTGCAGGTGGGAAACTGGACAGGGCTGGATTACTGGAGGCATGAGGACCGTAACACGACCAACACATGGGACATGTCACGTAGCAGACGAACACGCAGCACCGCCCACCGTCACGAACAAGTGAACAATGTGCACACGGACATGAACCACAGACTCACACCTCACATGACCCATCACAGACACAGCAACACCCAAGGAGCCACGTCTGCATGCACAAGCCACACTGAATATAGTACCACACGGCAGCCACTGTGCAACCCATCACACACAACCGAAACACCATTGAAGTCCTGTTCATGTAGCCCCTACTGCCTGTCAACCACACACCCCACAACTACGCCTATGTAAGACAAACAACACTAGACGCAACAGAGCGGAACAACATAAATGCACACGAACACCACTGAACCCATCAAACACACAGACACACCATGCACATACAACATACCATCCATCCCATCCGTCAGCCCCAGTCTCATGAAAGGCATGTCATCCGCACAGCTGCCACACATACAGCAGTCACGCTAAGATACATGCCCATGACCAACCATGTGCCAGAAGTCAATGAAGCGCACGCCACACTGTGAGCAACAACACACAACATGGGCCACACCCCCCGAGCACTGCAGTGATGCACATGGCACAGGGCAGCACGCACACCAAGGAGATGGGACAACTGCAATACGTTGGCTGGCACACAACCATCACTCACTCATAACGATGCGTCCAATGCCATGTCCAGTAATCACAACAGACAGCAAATATGCAGGCCATGTCAGACATGCACACACCTCAGACCATGCACTGTCATGCTGCCACAACACATGTCACGTTCGGCACCCATGGCTCACAGCATGTACCCCAAAAGCATATTCCCTCCCAAATGCGAATCTGGGGCATGGCCCCCATGTTGCCATATGCGTTCCTAAGCGTCCCATTTGAACACCAAAAGCAAAGTACAAACCAGACCCAGGATGGGCCAGGAGCCCGCATACACCAGAGTCACAATAAGTAGGGGCACAGCAACACACCCATCGGCATGGCCAATCCGTCCCATGCCACATGTGCACAGCACACAGTCCCATTGCCAAGCACACACAACTACAAATGGTACAGCCACACACACGCCTCCGGGAAACCCATGTACGAGATTGCACGAACTGTTAATGTCAGACGACAAATCCATACTTCGCCAGGTGCAACACAATAACAAATCTCATTCTCTCCACAGGTGACGAACTGCTGGATGCTGGGGATGGAGACAGCAGCCAGCACAGCCAGCCTACAAGCCCCCAACGAGGACACACGGATGTGGAGGATCTGTCCTCCTCTTCGGACACGGACCACCAAGCAGGCCCATCTGGTGTGGCAGGGCCCAGCCGCTCCCCAGGACCCCTCCTACCCACCAACCCATCATCCTGGGCTGCTGAACATTCCCAGCCCCCTGCTGCCACTGTCGTTGCGGCCACACCCACGGACATTGCGGCCACACCCACGGTCATTGCGGCCACACCCACGGTCATTGCGGCCACTACCACTGCCGCAACCGCCACCATCGCCGCACCGACCACCACCGCCGCCACCACCACCACGTCTTCGCTGGCACCAGCCCCAGCGCAGGTGGTGGCCCGGCCGACTGGATCCACCCTGGGAGCCACAGCGAGGACCGTGGTGAGCAATGTGGCTAGTGGGCAGGCCGGTGGCAGCAGTACCGGTAGGAGGAGCAGGGTCAGGGAAACGCAAGTCTCCCCTGGGAGCCATGCCCTGCCTCAAATGGCCAGAGTCCTTGGGGCCTATGAAGAGGCCCAAGGACAATGGGCCAGGTCTGCTTCAGACACGCGGGAGGTGCTGGGGGTGCTGAGGTCCATGGACGCCCGTATGGGCCAACTCGTGGACCTCATGGGCCAGCTGGTGGTGAGGTCACAGCCAGGGACAGCAGCTCCACCACCGCCACCACCTGCCGGGGCGCAGGGTCGTGCAGCTGTGTCCAGTTCCCCTGCGTCCACAGCCAGTGAGCACACCTCAACCACCAGCAGGTCGCAAGCAGGCACCCCCTCGCAAACGTGGAAGGGGCCGTCCGAAGTGGAAACAGATCTCACGGGAGGACTTCGCACGCTCCAGACGCAAGTGAGGCAGCCAGCCAGCCTTCCTTGACCACCCACTGCATTGACTTGGACTACGATCCCACTCCACACAGCCATCTGGATGGCATGTGTCTGTTGGACCATGGACATAGAACCAGTGGGTACACCCTGAACATCACGCAGCCATGACCGACAGCTCATTGTCACTGCACGCACCACTTTTGTCATCACCTTACACACAATCACATGTCACAGTTTGAAATAAATGCACCTCTTACACAAACTGCTGTTTGTGCCCTGTGTTTTATTTGTACGGAATACAACGGCCACCTTGGGCGGAAAGGCACCTGATGCGTGGCATGGCAATGGAACCGGAGGGCCTGTAGGGACCTAGGGGTGGGAGACAGAACAGGAGCACATTCAATGAGTGTGTCACACACCCATCACACAGTACATGTCAACAACTACAAGCAATGTACACACATCGCACAGAGCAATAGGGCACAATGCCACAGCCACCAACAGTGGCATTCTACCCTGGCCATGGAGCGTTGACACACAGCACGCAGTGAACAAACGGCCACCCTGACACAGCACACACACACCTGCACAGATACAGCCACATCAGCCGTCGTACATGGACACTCACCGTCAAGTGAAGTAGCGGGCGATGAGCTGCTGCCGCACATTACCAGCTTCCTCCTCTCCGCTGTCCTCCTCACTCGAGCTGTCCTGGTCTGCGGGCTGGGGCCCTGGTTGATCTCCGTCATCCACGATGAGGGGGATCTGCTTCCGAATGGCCAGATTGTGCAGCATGCAGCACGCCACCACTATCTGGCACACCTTCTGTGGGGAGTACGCCAGCGCACCCCCGGTGCGGTCCAGGCACCTGAACCTGGACTTGAGGAGGCCAAAGGTACGCTCGACCACACGTCTGGTCCTCCCATGTGCCTCATTGTAGCGATCGTCTGCTGGGGTGCGAGGATTCCTCAATGGACTGAGCAGCCATGCCCCATTAGGGTACGCAGAGTCACCTGGGTGTGAGGGACACAGAGAACCGTTGCTATTCCAACTGGACAGGGGACAGCATCGCACAACCAGCACGCTACACCACTCCACATACTCACCGACAATACAGCCACGATCCTGTTGCAGATTGGACATCAGTCGTGGCAAGATGCTGTTGCGCATTATGTGTGCGTCATGGGCCGAGCCTGGGAACTTTGCACACACGTGGGTGATCACCATGTCCGCAAGGCACACCACTTGCACATTCAGGGAGTGCGTGTGCTTCCTGTTGCGGTACAGGTGCTCAGTGGCCTGTGGTGGAACAAGGCCAACATGTGTGCAGTCAATGGCTCCAACGACGTGTGGGATTCTGCCAAGGGCATAGAATGCACCCTTCACTGCCGCCAATTCACGAGCCCTGGGGAAGCGGATGTACCTGTTTCGGCACAGCATCATGGCTGCCAGTACATCCCTCAGCACCTTGCTGAACATGGGCTGGGACATCCCTCCTCCACTGCCCACTGTGTGCTGGAATGACCCAGTGGCGAAGAAATGCATGGCGGCCATCACCTTAGCCGTGGGGGTGACAGCTGTCGGATACACCCTGCGGGGACGGAGATGGGGTTCCAACATGGCACACAGTCGATGCAGGGTTGGCCTGTCCAGCCGAAACTTCCTAATGACCTCTGTATCGTCCATGTCCGCCAGCAATTGGTATGGGCGGTCAATGTTCGGTCTCCGCCTAGGGAAAATGGCAGTGGACACATGTCAAAGCAACACAACACATAGCAATTTCGCATACACATCACTGACATGACTGAGCAAGCACATGAGCCACAGCCCAGCTGTCAAGCTGGGACGGCACGGCCACAATACACTTACACAGGTCTCCCAACAATGGCAATGGCTAGTGATACAAACCACTGCCATGTGCATGCACATGGGGATCTAGGCCCCAATGACTTGCGGGGCGTGCTGATGGGGACTGACTGCATATTCGTCAAGCGGCAACGCCACGGCAACATGAATGTCTGCTGAGCATGGAACTGCTTCCGAGGCTGGATGAGTATGGCACACGACGACGACGATGTGGGCACAGGCTGAGCGGCCAAAACAAGTGGGACCTGTGGCACGAGGGGATATGAGACAGTAGTAGGTGTCAGCACTGCACCCTATGTACAGCACTGTACGGATCACACCTCCCGAAACATTGACAGGTGTCCACATTGACAGCCCCATGCCAAGACGGCTGTGTGCTTGCAGTCACACGTCACAGGTGAGAGGTTACATTGCACGTGCCAGGTGGCAGACGTACATAGTGGGAGCTGGCATGTGTGTGCATGTGTCTCCTGTTCAGGATCCACCAGATGGGCGCTGACTCTGTACTGACCATTGGACACAGCATGTTCCGTGGAAGGCTTGTGTGTGTGGGATGGTGGCACTGGATGTGCCTCCGTTGGGTGGGGGGCCATGCACAGGGCGGGTACGTCGATGATTGCGCATTGTTGGTCACGGTGGGTGCACCCACTAAGATGTGTTGCCCTGTGTTCAATTCCTATGTCCGCATGATGATGGACTGTAGATGTGGGCAGACTACACATTGGTCGATGTGCTGTCTATATGCATGTGCCTTCACACCAGGCACAGCTGCCCCTGCACATGTGACCCCTGCTGGACTCGCTGCTGGGTCTGTGGAGCTGATGCACCTTCTGTGCGTGGGGCGGACAGCTCTCCTCACTTCCCTCATTGCGCATGTCATGACTTTGCCGCAGGTGACATGGATCATGGAGGGCCCACATGTACGCGTGGGTAGGCTACACATGATTGTTCACTGGTCGCCACCCCCAGTCAGTGTTTCGAATGGGAAGGTTGTCGTGCTGGTGGTATATTCGATGTGGCGGATGGGCGGGCCTAGGTGCGGGCTTACATTCCGGACATGGGGGGTAGTTGGATTGGCGACTAGTTGCAGTACACACGGGACACGTCTCTTCCTTTCCACATCTGGGTCATCCCTTGTACTCACTGACAGTGATACAGTCATCTTCGCCCCAGCCCTCATGTCCTCCCCTCGCTCCCCCAATATGCATGTGCACCTGCGAGGCTAGCGCTTGCACAGGCAGCCCCAAGCTCGCACCAGAGAGGGCAAGGAGTGTATGTGTGGGTCCAGTTGCACGAGTGGGCTGTCTCAGGGTATGATGTGTTACGGGACGCCGTCCACCTGCGTGGTGCCCCAAATGGAGACCCGGCCTGCATGGACTATGCATCACAGTCTTCGCCTTCCGGATCCGCCACCTGCGACACCCAGTGGCTGTGGCTGCCCTTGCGGCCAGGCCGCGTCCGTCTGTGACTGATGGCCCACACATTCACTCTTTGGCCTCTCTGGGGAGGGCTCGGGGTGGTGGCGCACGCGCTTGCACTTAGTCGCAATGGCATGTGGCGTGGTTGGTATGATGGGCAATGGATGGGATGGTGCGAGCCACCTCCCGTGACGTCAGTGCTGCTCGTGCTGTGGTGCGTCCCCCTACACTTCCATCTGACTTGTGCCATGCTAGACGTTGAGGTTCTATTGCCTGCGTGATATGACCAGGAGGAGCGCGAGGAGACCTCTCACACACCATGCTCCACTGCCATCCCGTGCCCTGTATCGCCTGTGCGGATTGACTATGTTGGGGTTACACCTGGTCGACTGGGGCTGTGTGTGCCTTGTCAAGGGGCATGGCGGGCGCATAACAGGATCCAGCTTGTCCACAGAGGGTGGGCTGAGGTGCGCCTGGTACCGCTTTGTACGTGTGCCCGGCTGCTGTGCACACACGTGTTCACTCCCCCCGACAGGTGTCCTCTCACAATGCCCAGGGAAGCGGTGGTGTACTGTTCATGACCCCTCCCAACACGGCGTGCTCCAACTTGGCATGTGCGCATCTACCCGTCACACCCACCCACCTGAGCACTGCGTCCATACGACTTCACACGACACATGTGTGTCTTCCACAGTTGTGCTACTCATTTGCGTTGACATCCAATACCAGTGGACTACATGGTCATGTCACGACTGCCGTGTACTTCACATACTCTCATCCTCTCTCATTCGTACTTGTGAAATGAGTCAGCGGAGACAGTTTTGGTTTCAAACATTATATTGAGTCTTCTGTCCTCTGTGATGCAGTATAGTGGACACTACTGGCAGCGGAATACATGTTGAGGATATACTGAGCATGTTTGCAAATGGGATAGGGTGTGGGGTTACATGTGATTGGCTGTTGCATGTGGGATGTGGGCTTCAGAGTTACATCTGCTTGGCCAAGGCTGTGCTAATGTACATTTACGTATAGCTGCGGAGCTGCGGACTTTGACACAGACGGTATACATGTAGCCTACCAGACCGCTTGGCATCATGGGCACAGTCCATCTCAGTTCCATGTGACAGGTTTGCTGCGGTTGTTCCTCATGCACGCGTGCATGTGAGATGACATCAGGGCATGTGCTTGCGTGCATGCAGCGGCGTGCCACTTGTTGTTGCAATGTGGTGGTTACTGGACATGTCACAGTCACTGGGGTCGTGTTGTTGTTGTATGCACTTGTCGTCCATGCAAAGGTCCTGGTATGGGATTCCCGGGGCGGGGGTGGGAGGGGTGCAGCACCCACAGACTCCAGGCGACCTATTCATGTCCACTGAGCGGTGTGTGTGTCCATGGGCGCTGGATCCATGTCGTGTCCTGGTTGTTCGTGCAGTTCCGTCCATGTGGGTGCGATACACAGACCCCATGCCACTGCCTCCCACGATGCATGCGGTGTTCCTGGATGTGATGGGGAACAGTGTGCATGTCCCGGTCATATCCGATGTCATGGCGATGTCGTTGATGGTGTGGTTACAGTTGCCGGTCGTTTGGTATGGCTGTTGTGGTGGTGACTGGCCAGTCCGTGCGGAAGCTAAGCATGGGTGCGGGGTTGGACATCATAGGTCAATCGGGGAACCTGCGTTGTGGTCCGACGAATTTACAGGTTGTCAGGTATGCGATGCCGTCCAGCAGGGCTTCCATGTCATTGGTGGTGTACATGTTTGCCAGCCAATGTAGCGGATGGTGGCTGTCAAGGTGTTGTTCGTAAGTTGTCCCTTGGAGGACCATGATGGGGCATGCTGGGTGACATTCGATGTAGCTGTTCTCGATGATCCGTCGTGTGGAGGCACAGTGGTCCCATTTCAGTGCGGGTGCGATGTTGGCCACATACGCCATGCCCCCATAGGCAGAGCAGGCCCTGTCGTGTGCGTCCAGAGGGAGGAGTAGTGGTAGCAGGTCCGCCTTTAGACATGCCGGGTTGGAGAGGCACATCTCCACGGGATGCTGGTAGGGACACCTCCGACAGTAGAAGACGGGCATGACGCAGCTGAACAATGTGATGCGGTAAGTCAGTCGGTAACTTACGTTCAGCAGGGACAGGAGATCGCATCCCAATATATGTATCAGGTTGGTTTTGTACAGCTTGAGCTGTCCGGCGTAGTTGGGTAGGTGTGTTGCGGTTGCCATTTCGCAGCGGTGCGTTGTGGTGGCGTGCTCCGGCTGTGTGTGCAGTCTGCAATGTGCACGCTCCGAGGTTGCTGTGAGCTCTGTGTAGTCGTAGGGAGACAGGACTTGTGTTCTGTTGGCTTGTGCGGAGGACATGGGCCCTCATCCCACATGCTTCTCAGACAGTTCAAGGTCAGTGATGTGTGACTCCTTCCAATTAACTTGCATGTGGCCGACATGGGGGAGTGTTTTCTTTTTTCTTTCCCGTCCGTTGTGTTCTTCTGTGATATGCGCTATCTGCCCTGTGGTCGGTCTCCTCGGCATGCCTGTGTTGGTCTTTTCTTGGACAATGGCTGTATTCACCGGCTTCTTTCGTAGGGCTGTGGTTTCGGAGTTGGAATGGAAGGTCATTCAGTGCTGTCTGCTCTCCCTTGTGTGGGCGGCAGGCTGCCTTTCCGCTCTGCGTTGGGCCTTGTGTGTGAATGTTATTCTTGGGCCACCTGTTGTCGGTCCCCGGGCTCTTTGGTGTTCCGTTTTATATGTCTTGTTCATATGTGCAGGGTGGTATGGGTGTTTCAGTGTGGTACTGGCGTTCCTCTTCCCGAAGGGGCCCTGCTTCTCCTAGTTGGTGTTGCCGCCGCTGTGTGCTACGCCATGTTTGTTACACTGGGGTGTGTCCTGCTGTTGCGTGACTTCACTGACATGTGTGCGTCGGTTGTGTGGCGTTGGGTGTTGTCCGTGAATTGGGCGTTGGGGACATGTCTGTGGCAGGCCTGTCACGTGTCATGTGCGTTCGGGGTGGGGCTGATGTGTGTGCTGCTTGGTTGTGTCCCTGTGTCTGTGTGCGACGCATGCATGGCGCTGCGGTTGGCCTCTGCGTTGTGCGCATGTGTGGCGGCGTCATCGCCGCTTTGGGGCCGTGACGGGGTCGTTGGTTCCTAGTCCCAGGTGGTGTGTACACATGTGTTACGCGATGTTACGATTTGGCCTGTGTGTCATATGTGGATGCAATGGTGGATGTGTAGTGTACACGCGGGGTGGGGGGTTGTCCGCTTTTTCCGCCCTTGCACTGTGTGCGCTGTTTGCGTGCACTTGTTGTGTGTGTGCCTACCTGCGTCTCCGCGGTACGTTGCGTCCTTGGTGGTGCATCAGCAAGAGCATGGGGAGGGCCTGCAGTGCTGGATTCATGCTCGGGGGAGCCGCTTCTTCGTTGTCCGTGCTCGGCGTCCGTGTTACCGCTTCGGTTTGTCGTACGGTGTCTCTTAGCCGTGGGAGCCGTTTGTTTGCGGCATCGTAATTTATACGCCGGGCGGGACGTGATTTCGTCGGACGGTGTGTGTCAATTGTGCTGCGCCGCTACGTGTACGGACGCACTTTGATGGCGGACGGTGTTGCTGGCTTGCCGGCGGTGTTTGGCCTACTTTTCGCATCGTAATTGGGCGGGCGTGTGGACTGCTGCGTGCCGGCGGTAACTGGTGGTTTTTGCATCCGCCAGCACGGCGGTTGTGCTTCCGCCCGCCATCGTAATGACCCCCTTAAAGTGTTATGCGTCCTTTACAACTCCACCTGTAACATGTCAACAATTGCTAAAACAAAATATATTGCTAGCTAAATATATGAGCTTTTTTATTTAATTTAATTTATTTGTGCTACATCAGCTACTACTTTTCTGCCTGCGCCAGTGTACTTGCCTACAAATTAACAGAACATCTATTTATTCGCATGTGATTAACAGTGTCCTTTAACACTTTTATATTGCAATCTGATTAACACTCTTGCGCAACTGTTTAATACAAACTGTTTGTAATGCACTCTTCTACATTAACACTTGTAGGGCAAATGTGCATTCTGATTAAATTCGCTTTTATGCTTTCACTATAGAGGACATCAGGAAATGAGAACTTGCACTTCATCCTACCCCTATTTTGCTTGCCTCCACCTACACTTGATTTTCTCACATGCTTTTCCACCTTGTGACCTGCCACTAGCACATCCTTTCACTGTTTAACCAATGTGTTGTGCCCTGCAAGTTCACTTTCTATTCTACTTCCTGAAATTAAAAAAACACACTGGGGGAAGAAAAAGCCTTGCTCATAATGTAAAAATGCTTGCCATAGATTTAATGCAGCTTCTGAGAGACAGTGGGGACCTGAGGAGTATAGAGAGCATTGTTTCAATCTCCAGCATACTGCTCCTAGTGTATAATTACCACATTACTTCATTTATTGTTTTGGGTACCAAAGTTTTGCCATACAGTGTTCCATCAACAATGCAAAATTCCTTCGATAATCTCAGGTGGAGGTCATATTGGGTGCCACTTTGAACAAAAGTATCCACTATGCTATATTTTGCTGGGTATACCTTTTGAGGTCACCACTTACCATGCACAACTTCATCTTTTCACTCCTTTTCAAAATGTTCTTCTATGAAGGAACATCTTACCTTTTTGTATAAAGAAGCCCTACTTTCAGCTTCCATATTGTTGTGGATGAAGACTTTGCTTCATTGGGAGTTCTTTTAGGACAGCTGGAAGTGGGGGATACCACAAACACAGAGCCGCCCAAGAATTACGAAAAATTTCCAGTAACAAAAAGCTTTATTGGCTTTGTCAGTGTTTGTTGGATTTTTCTGAGCTTTGTTGATGTTAGTTGACATGATTATTTAATCAAATGCATCATACTTTCTAATTGCATCCATTACCTTCGTATATTTAGCCTGCAGTCACAGTGTAACCTTAACCAAGGGGGTCATTAGGATAGCGGGCGGATCGCCACAGCCCGTATGGCGGTGGCAATCCGCCCGCTATTTTCCACCGCCCACACTCCGTTTCCCCCCGCCATATTACGATGGCGGGGGGGACCCCGGCGGACGGAAAGACCGTCCGCCGGTTTACCGCCGGTCGACCAGTCGACCGGGCGGAAAAGGGGCAGGATATGGTGGCGGTGTCATCCATATTACCATGGGCAGCGGTGCAGGGCTTTCCATGGCGGAGACCCCGCCATGGAAAACCATGCAGAGTTTGCTTTCGGGGGCCCGTTGTGGGCCCCCAGGATATTTGGGGGGTGGGGGGTGCACATGGGGCATTGTCATGGACATGGTGGCAGGCACCTCGCGGTGCCTGTCACCTTGTGCATGACGATGCACACAGTGCATTCCCAGCATTGTGGCGGGCAGTGCTGTGAGCACCGCCTGCCACAATGTTGGGAATGGAGGATGCCACCGCCACGGTGGCGGTGGCATCATAATACGTACAGCGGGACCGCCGCACCTCTTGCGGGCGGTCCCTTTCTCCGTTGCGATGGCGGTCGGACTTTGTCCGCCCGCCATCGTAATGACCCCCCAAGTTAGATCTATAATATTACTAATGTTTTCGGGCATTTTGCAGCACCTAACTTATTGTTACAGATGGATCAGCCACAGGGCTGGACTAGCCGTAGTGGGCACGAGGCATTTTCCCGGTGGGCTGGAAGGATGGGGGCCAGTTTTGGACCGGTGGGGGATGTTTTTGGGACAGGGGGCTTGTTTTGCGGCAGTGCTGCAATATCGCCCCCCCGTACCTGAAGCAGCAGCAGTGTTTCCCAACAGCACCCCCAATACCTCCCCTCTCCCCCACCCGGCCGGTCTGACTTAATTGCCAGTCCGGCCCTGATCAGCCATCTCTAAAATGTCCCAGTCATGAGAGTAGACTGACAGCAGTGGAAAATTCAGACAAACGAGTACTAAAAGAGTACTGAAAAGATATTCCCTAATGTAATAAGCATTGGCAATGGTTATAATTCTGGATATAATTTGATACTCATGCAGAAACATGTATGCCTAGATGTGCACTTGTACATCCTTTATTTAGATACACTGGCACTGTAAAGTTAGGACTACTGCCTTTGCCAATGCTTACTTTTCAACTCTTTCCACTGTGCGAAGTCTAGAAAGCTGTGCCTTAAACTCTAATAAAAATAATATTGCCAGTGAAAAACATACCCTTTTGCTCACGCCGAAAGCAGCACACACAAAAAGAATAAAAAATGTAAAATACATCATACTACAAATGTAATACACACAAAGGATTATGGGGCATATTAGCAAGACCCACGTTAAAATTATCGCTGTTTTAGCGGCAGGAAACTGCCGCTAAAACGGCGATAATGGGCTTGCTAATATGCATTATGGAATTCCAATAGAAGCCCAGGTTAGATGTCCTGCACATCTAACCTGGGCTTCTATTGGAATTCTATAACGCATATTAGCAAGTCCATTATCGCCATTTTAGCGGCAGTTTCCTGCCGCTAAAACGGCGATAATTTTATCGCCGGTCTTGCTAATATGCCCCCTAATTCTCACAATCACTGCTTCGAGCTCCACATACTGAAAAATTTAACCATCTGCAAAATTCTGTGCAGCAGTTAATGGCAAAAGAGAATGGCCTTAAAGCCCCTTTCTTTACACCAGCCTTAACTTTTTGACTTTTTGGGACCACCGATGAATAACTACTGGGCACCGGGGACCCCCACCAAAGCAATTTCTATAATTTGAACCTCAAAACAATATACACAACTACAGAAACAAGTATACATCAAACAAATACATAAAATATAAAATATTTTGTTTAATACACAGACAAAAGATAAACACAATTCTAACTTTTAATTTTAATGGGAAGATTAAAGCATTTCAATATTTGGAGCTATTTCTAAAAATATAATTCAGAAAGTGATATGATAAGCTCTAGCATATTATTTTTTATTTTTGCCCTAATGTATGTTCTGGTTTTGGTCAGTGCATACCAGTGCTGTAATTGAGGTCACCAATTGTCATTACTATTGCTCTTTCTACTTGAGCTTCTCCAATGAGTCAAGGTTTTTGCATCACCCTTGTGCCACGCAAGGGGACGCAAGGACGACGCAAAACCTAAGTGAGATTTATCAAGCCACGCAAGGCCACCATGCTCGTTTATTCCTCTGTCTACATGCAGCACACGTAAAAAAAGGAAAATGCCTCACTGTGTTGTTTTTGTGCAGGAGAGTGTGCCTTCCTGCACAAAAACAATCCTGCCTACAATGCAGACACCCTTGCACCATGACGCAAGGGTGCCTGCGATGGTGCTAGGGAGCCAAAAGTGCACCAGCGCTAGGAAATGGCAGGAATGCGCCGTATAATCGTAAATAGGGTGCATTCCTGCCCTTTCATGCTGTGTTGGGCTAAGTGAAAGAATGATAAACCTGGCCATTAATTTTTAGCTTCCAATTTCAAATTCTATTACATTTACAGAATGTTGGAATTGGCCCTTTTTGCAGGGTTATCCCCAAACTGTTTGCTTCTTCATCCTGAGTTTGCTGACCTGTTTTTTGTTGCTTTAGGATTCTGGGCACTTTACCACTGCTAATCAGTGCTAAAGTGCATATGCTGTCTATGTAAATTATGATTATAATTGGTTATCCATGATTGGCATATTTGATTTACTGATAAGTCCCTAGTAAAGTGCACTGTGTGTGCCAGGACCTGTAAATCAAATGCTACGAGTGGGCATGCAGCACTGATTGTGCCACCCACACAAGTAGCCCTGTAAATGTGTCTCAGATCTACCACTGTAGTGCCTGTGCGAGCAGTTTGTCACTGCCATGTTGACCTTGCAAGTGCACCCACTTGCCAGGCCCTAACCTTCCCTTTTCTTACATGTAAGTCACCCCTAAGGTAGGCCCAAGGTACCCTCAAGGACAGGGTGCAGTGTATGTTAAAGGTAGGATATGTACTGGTGTGTTTTACATATCCTAGTACTGCCAATTTCGTTTTCACAATTGAAAGGCTGTCTGTTACACAGGATCACATGGAAGCTGCAATGTAACATCTTACAAGTGTAACTTTCCATTGGGACAAGATAGAGGAAAGGAGTTCAGTCTCTCTGAACTCAGAATTTAATAACACACCTTTTAGTGAAGGTAGTTTTTAAATTGTGTGTTTAAAAATGCCACTTTTAGAAAGTGGGCATTTTCTTGCTTTACCATCCTGTGTGCCTCTGACTGGTTGTGTATTCACTGTCTGGTTTTGGAGTGGCAGGGGCTGGGGCTGGGGATGTGCATTCACTCTAGAAAGTCACAAGGGGGGTTGAGGTGTGTCCTGCCTTTCCTGAGTGACTCATAGCTGGGCTGAATAGACCTGGTCTGCATTTAGAGTAGTGGGAGGAGTTTCAGTAGCACCTGAATAGGCTGTGTCTCCTTTGCACAATGCTGTCTCCACCTCCTGTAGTGAAACTGGGCCAGAGAGGACATAACTGGATTGGACTGGGCTCAGAGATCCTTGCCATAAAGAGATCAAAGAGAAAATGGGGTATAAGTATTGGACCTTAAACTCCTGAGAATCAGATCACTTTTGGACTCAAGAGGAACGTCTTCCAAGGAGAAGAGCTGGAGATCTGTAAGAAGGAGCACTGCCCCTTTGCTGTATTTCTATGCTGGGTTGGCCTGAAGTTGCTGCTTTTACCAAAGAGAGGAGAAACACTGGAACTTTGCTGTGAACCTACTTGAAGATGAATCTCCAAGGGCTTGTGTGTGCTTGCCTCCTGTTCTGAAGTCTCAGGGCCACAAATACTTCATCTGCACCCACTGACCAGCACTTGGACTCCTTTGTGGACTCCTGTATTCAAAAGGGCGCCAATTCCAGTTCCTGGACCCTGAGAATTGTGTGATTGGTCCTGCAAAGCAAAAAGAACAACTACGATGCCGTCAGCGATGCCGCCAGTGACGCCGCGACCTGCACCAAGGCCGGGGGCACCGCTCATGGAGTGCACGACACACCGCCCCACCTACAACACAGCTTCAATGCCCTTTGACGCTTGCCAATGCCTGCAGTTATCGGCCTTCCAGACGCCAGCGCTCGCACTGACACCGTCATTGCCAGCGCCAGCATCACGTTATCGCGGAGCCGATAACCGACGAGGGTGAATTCACAAACTCTTTAATGTTGCACTTCCTCACCAGAATGGACCCCTCATCGCTGACGCCACCTAACTTCCCCTGTCCTGGATTCGGCATCTCACCTTCTCATGGACTCAACGCCTCACCTCCTCCGTGGCAGAAAGGAACCGGCTTCGCCTCGACACCGACGCCTCACCTTCACGACGCCGTGCATCATCTGTTGGGGGTCCGTGTGACTCCGTGCCCGGCCCATGCACCTCGCGGTCGGCGCCACACTTTGGATTTGTGCCTGTTACGATGTGGTAATAGCCCAGGTGGAGCTATTTTGTTTTTACAGTTCAATTTTTGAAGTAACCATTTTAAAAGTGATATCTTGATACATGTATGTTGGATTTTTGTCGTTTTGGTCTTGTTTGGTTTAGATAAAGATATTTTATTTTTCTAAACTGGTGTGGTGTCCATTTGTAGTGTTTTCACTGTGTTAATGTGTTTTGGGGTACAAATACTTTACACATTGCCTTTGGGATAAGCCTGTCTGCTTGTGCCAAGCTACCAAGGGAGTGACCTGGGGTTATCTAAAGTGTGTAATCCCCTTACCCTGACTAGAAGTTAGGGTACCTGCTTGGACGAAGGTGCCTACCTCTGCCAATCAGAGACCCTAATTTCTAACAAAGAACATATGAAAATCTTCAGTTATATCTTTTTTATGGATGTATACCTTATTAATGTGCTAATACCATGTAATTTTAGAAACAGTTGTGGACCACTTCTTTAGGTGTCGCGGACCACCGGGGTCCACATACTCCTTATTAAGAACCACTGCTCTACTCTCTATGTTGTACAGAAAAGCTGCACAGAATGCATAGTTGTATATAGTGGTAATATCTGGGTCTTCCAAGTTCCCAGACAGTGAAATCGATCTGTAGCCAGACCGGAAGAAGAAAGAAAGGATCATTCTGATGTGGCATTGACAAAACAAATATATTTGGAATAAATTGCCAGCGTCAAAGTATTGCTGAAAAGATGGGGGCCCTTAGAAACTGTTCAGAAAATGTTCCATGAAACTTCCTGGTTCTTATTAAAAGCCAGGATTGAATTTGCAGCAGGGCGGCCTGTTGTGTGCGCGCGCTATTAAACCATTAAACCCCCTCCCTCCCCCCCACAGGTAATGGCCTGTCTCCATGGAATACGGAAGTATCTGTCGCTCTTAGTGGTGAGATGCCCACCGCTCACAAGTGTTTCTAATTCCCCACTTGTCACCTTCTGTAATGAGACGCAATTAGCCAGCAGCCACACTGCCACAAACATATTTCCTCTCCCAAAATGGAAATGAAAAGTCTGACTGCCCTGGGCATGGGGTTCAGTAATGCTTCAAGCACTTGATTGCTAATGCACTGATGTTTTTCCCTCCTTTAAACACAGAATGAAAAAGAGCTTGCCCTTTTTTCTCAAATCTGTCTCCTGATTGAAGGATGAATGGGCTGAGTTACCACGATTTCCCGCAGCTTCGCCAATTTGAAAGTGTGATGACTAGGTAATAATGCCTAATTTCATACACTTCACATCCATTAGAAGCAATTATTTTACCTGGGGTGTTTTGAGTTCGTTATTTTAGCTTGGCATTCTTGTAGTTGCTCCGATAATGGCAGCATTAATGTGGATACTGTTTCAAGTCTCTTGTTTTCAGTGATAATAATACTGTTACTATGATTGTTTAACAAATAGGGTTTGTTACAATGTATCGCATTACGATATTTTTTTCTACAAACCTGTTCTTTTATTAAGAAAGCTTCCCTACTGCAATTGATGCCAAAATTGATCCTTATGGTGTTTTTTCCGGTTAATGCTTTTGCAGAATTACCTGAAAGTACAATTAGCATCCATCCATCATTTTCGAGAGTACTTTAGATATTTGTTTGTTAAAAAAAGTTTACCAAAAGTCTCTTAGTTGCCTCAAGCTGACATGGCTGTCCCGCCTTAAATTCAATCCATTTTATGTGCTACTCACAACACAGTCAGCTGTACGTCAGAGTGATTCTAAGAGGCAGATTTACTAACATTTTAGGCTAGGTTTGCATCACAAAAGTGATGCAAACGGGTTCAAAATATTCATTTGGGATTTACTTTTAGCACAACATTTTATTTGTGCTGAAAAATATCCGTAAAATAGTGCGAAGGAGCACTACTGTTTCTGTGTGTTGCTTTGCATCAAGGGGGCATGCATTCCCATGCAACCACCCATGGTTTTTTCTTGCAAATCTCTATTTACTAACATTTGTAGGCAGGGCTTTGCATCAAAAAATAAGATTCCTTCGAAGCTGAGATTAAAAAGGAGAAACATTTACATTTCTCCATTCTTTTCTGATTTTGAATGTGTGCTGCACTGTACAGTACACATCCAAATTGTGAAAAGTTTTAAAGACTGTTTAAGCATAGCATTTTGTACCGTAAGGCTACCCTTCCAGTACAAAACGTATGCTAGACATCACACAGACACATTTGCACAAGGGCACAAATGTGTGTCTGTAGCGCTAGGTAGCCTAATTGAGCACCAGCACAGTGGGAGCGAGCACTATCTTAGTAGACATGGTGCTGTCTTGCTCTCTCCCTTTCATACAACGCAGCAGAGCAACATTGGCTTCTGTGCTGCGATGCATGACAACTTTGTAAATGTGCTCCTGTGCATTTGCAAACAAGTTAATTGTCCAAAACACATACTTGCACCCAGTCACATCATGGAACAACTCAGTTTTTGCTTTTTCTGGTGCTTCTGATACAAGATAATGATATACAATAGAACAAGAAAAAGTTAGGACTCCTGTCAAAAGACATTCCCAATTCCCAAGTGATACAGTGAGACGGTAGCAGGAACAATGGAAATGGCTTCTGGATCTGCAACATTTCAAACTTTTCATAGGTACAATTACACACATTGAAATATATCTGAGTACCATTTCTGAAAACAATTATCTATAGTCAAGTAATCATACAATATAGCAACGTCCTATATCATCTGAGTTTGTCTCTGATTAAGCAGAGAGGATATAATCAAAGCTTTTATTCCTCTCTACAAAATAAATCCTGAAATCATCACTGCAACCCATGGATTTTGGTTAGATAGACATGTATTTCTGCAAAACGTTTCCACTTCACAACGTATACAAGAGTCTTGTCCAGCCCACACAATTAGAAGGAACAGACTGCAGCCATGTTACTAGCATGCATCCAGTGTCTCTTTACAGCCTACTCTACACACTAGTTATCTTCATGCAAGGTCTCAGTGGAGAGGCCATTCTCTCCCCATAGTCTAGTAGTGGGGAAAGTAAGAGGTAAGTATTGTAATGAAGAAAAATGTAAATTCTTCCTTTAAAGTATTTTTACGATCTCGCAAGAGTCTTGCAGGATTGTATATAAAAAAGAGGGTAACGAAAATCTGGTGCATATAAACGATATCTATTACAATAGGATATGTTCAGTGAAAATGCAAATTCCACTATAAAAGTACGCTCTTGCGAGAGGCCCGCAAGACTCAACAGCGCTATATATGAAAGTAACATGGCTCTTGCGAGTGTCTCGCAAGAGTCATCAAGAAGGAAAAAAAGGGTAACAGGACACACAGCATGCATAATCAAAGTATAGGGTAGTTCTGAAAAGAGTGTTTTTAATTAGAATTCTTTAACAACTGTATTTTGTGTGTTTGTAAACATTTAAACTATTTTTCTTTTTAAAGGTACAACACAAATATGAAATTGGGAGTAAACAAAAAAACAAAGAGGGGAAAAACTAGGAAAACAAGGTTTTTAAAAAACCTACTGGGTAGATGGGCATTTATGATCCTGGGCTAGACTGTCCTGTGCAGCCCTGCTTGTCTCAAAAGAAAACATTATCTGCTTGCATAAGCAGCAAAAAAGGGCTTTGTTCAGATAAGCAGAGTTATCTGCTGGAGCGCTGAGTTCCTGGGCAGGCACAGTGTCACCAGTTTGAAAAGGTGTGGTTGCCCATCGTGAGTTATCAAGCTCTGCAGCACGGGCTAACTCCGCCCAACAAGGCATTGAGGGCGCATAGCCCTCAAATGTTGCCACATCCCAGTGGTACTCATACTGTATTGCGCTTTGCTGCTGCCCCTACTGTACCCCTTTTTGCATAATTTACATATGACATGTTTAGCTCATACTTTTTTCCCACCAGGCCTCAATTAAAAAAACTGCCACACCAAGGACTCCTTGGGTGGCTGAGGTGGCTGAATTGCAGGAACAGGAGTAGGGTTCTCATTTGAGTTTGATGATGACATTCTGGTGACAGAAAATCAGCAATGATACAGAGCCAGCTAAAAAGATCTAACCACACACAGCAAAACCCAATAGGTAAATGAAGCAACAAGGAAGGAATCTTTCTTTGCTAACTAAAGACATCCATATAAACAAATCACAATCCTGCCTTGGAATGTCTTTCCTCTCCCCGTCGTCTCGCGAGACGCCAGTGAGATGGTGAAAACAGAGAACCTTTTTAATATCTCAAATGCAATAATACATCAACTGTTTTTCTACTTTAAGTAACACTTCTCATGTCTTACTTTCTTCAAAATGACAAAAATACACTGTTATGAACTTAATTCCAAATGTACAATCTTGCGAGCGGCTCGCGAGTGCAAAACAGGAAGTACAGACCCCTCGTGGCCCCCCCAGAGGATTGTGTGTTCGACTCACGTGATCGTTTTGTGAGAGCGTAAGTTCGTAAGCGAAATAATGAATACAATATACATACTGTACTGAGTTTATTATTAAACATTAGCATTCAGTAATAACTGACCAGGTGAAAAAGATCTCTGTACAATAGATTAGAGTGAAACTTATAATGCCACGATCTCGTGAGCCTCCCGTGAGAGCAATCACACATCTTAAAAATGGATGTACATAGTGAAAACCCATAGATTACAGTTTAGGGAAAAACTGATCAGTTTCTTTTTGAAATATAAATATGAAGTTTATGTAAAGATACAAAGAGTATGAAAACTATGCTGGGAATATTTCTGTATATGTAAGTTACAAAAATGAAGAAGTTGAATATTCTCAGCGCAAGCATTGTTGGATTAGTTAGTTTTTATGTATTTTTAAATATATATATACATATATATATATATTTTAAACTCTAGATATTCACTGGAAAATCCAAAGGTTAAAATAAGATTATAGTTAGGTGAATTTCTCAGTGACAACACTAATGTTTTGAACTAAAAAAGGCACAGAAATTCAGTGGTTATAGTTAGCAGCACTAACTTTAACTTGTACCCCGCCATGCACTGCTTATGACCACACATATGACATCACTCATGACATGTTCTATGACATCATTTATGACATTAGTGATGACATCTTAAAGGACATATATGTAATATATTTTCTATGGAAAGGTATGCGTTGTAAAGGCATATGCGTGGTAATGACTTGCATGGTAAAGGCAATCCGTGGTAAAAGCATTGAGTGGTAATGGATGCATGGTAAAGGCATGCATGGGATTGGCATGCATGGTTTCGTCATACATCCCTCAACTAGGGATGTTAAGGGACGAATACAGAGCAGGTATATCTGACTGGAATGATTACGGAATTCAGAGGCTATGTGACATATCAAGAACAGAGTTGAGCTGATTTTTAGTGGTTCGCAAAACTCCAAGCAATAAAGACAGATGTATTTAAATTTTGTGTTTATCTTGTCACATTTGTTGCACTTCACAGTCAGAAGTCAATTGTTAGTCTATGTCCTATACTGCTAATTTTTTCAACATGGGTACTGGTGTTTGCAAACTCCTCTCACTTTGCAGTCTGAGAAAGAAAAGTAAAGTGAATTATGTGACAATCTTGCTGGGGTACATAAAGTGTGAAAGGAAAGGCTGTAGGATGTCATTTTTTTTATAATACACAACATGTAAATACCTGTAAATGAACTGTACACATTCATCAGTTGGAAAACCAAAATTAAACACTTTTTTTTCGCAATCTCAAGTGCGATGGAAACGAAGATTTTATAGTACCAGAACAAATCAAGACACTTTACTTGTTGATGCAAAAATAATAAATATTCACAGAAACCCGATATCCACTCATTATCATTTGTGTGCAATATAGTTTTCTCAGAAAAACATGGGGCCCGATTCACAGAACTAACTTAAGACAAAATCCTAAACTTACTACCATTTTGGTATTCACAGAAGGCACTTACTCATTTTGGTATTCACAGAAGGCACTTACTCATTGATGAGTAAGTGCCTTCTGTGAATACCAAATGAGTAACTTACTCATTTTGAGTAACTTACTCGTTTTGAGTAACTTACTCATTTTGGTATTCACAGAAGGCACTTACTCATCAATGAGTAAGTGCCTTCTGTGAATACAAAATGAGTAAGTTACTCAAAATGAGTAAGTTACTCAAAATGAGTAAGTAAGTGCCTTCTGTGAATTCCAAAATGAGTAAGTTTAGGATTTTGTCTTAAGTTAGTTCTGTGAATCGGGCCCTGTCTGTCTGGAAATTCAGTGACAATTTCAATGAAAAATGTGCTGTCTGTAAATGACAGTGTGCTACCACACAATGCTTTAGTTACGTCACAAAATCACCTGCCTCCTGCCCATTAAAGATAGGTGGGTTGCAATAGTTTGTTGTACTAAAAAGTGGCTTGTGGTTCTAAAAATTTGGGAAGCATCGATCAAGAAAGTACTTTATTAATCTTACAAGACTTGGAAGACTATGATGTACCAAAAGGGTATATCCTAAAATACAGGAAGTTGGTATGCTCTTTACATGCACTATAATGGAGCAATATCACGACTGAACCACTTAAACCGGATGTCCTATAGCAGGGGTACACAATGGGTAAGGGGAGAAAAGTGATCACACATTTGCATAAATTGCTGTCAGTCGAATATAAAACTGACCTGGGGAAATTACAAGACAAATGAGCACAAGATATGGATAAGGAGATGAGTAAGAACAACGAGAAGGTAATATTAAGGAATACTAAGAGGGTATAAAGGAACACCAGGCCATAGCTGCAGCAATTCAGCACTCTCCTGAGAACCTATGTGACACCCAAGAGACTAGCTAAAATATATCCACAATGTCATCCCAGTGATGTAATCAGCCATAAGCAGCTATCACATGATGCAAATTTGACCAGGATCTGGGAAAGGCTGATAACTCTATTAGATTAAACAACTGATAGGTCAGCATTACAGATGCCCAAAATATGCCTATTGAACAATGGACCTGCATAAAAAAAATAAACTATTAGGCAGGCAAGCATAACTGGCTCTAGTAATTGGTAAATGTTGCATATCCCAGAATTGAAAGGCAGAGAGAGAAGCAGAACATGAGCAATGGTATAATATATTGAAATACTGGACAGTAATAGAAGGGGAAACACAGCAAACTACGACAGACCCTATAAACCCCAATATTTGACATGATCTCTGTTGCCAACACAATAACACAGACAACACACTAAGCAAGCACAGTGATATCCTCATCACTCCTCTCCTGACCAGAACGCACGGGATTCACTGCTGATATACATGCAATATATTCTTACCCTAACATTTGCAATAAACAGATAAAGAGTTATGGACACTCCAAAATAATGTTTTATCTGCACAACTTATTAGACTACTAAGAAACACAAATTGTAATTGTAAACAGCAAAAAGTAACAGCAGGAAGAATATAATTTGCTTTAAAGTGTGGATAAAATGTATGCTGTATTAACAACTGAAAAATCAATAAAAAATCAATAAAAATGAGTATTACTTGTGAGGTTTCATGAGTATAGTTAATCATTTACTATTTCAGGTAAAGTATTCAGGAGTACCCAGAGCCCAAGAACTGCAAGGTAAGTCTTGCCAGCAAGAACTTAATGTGTGTATATGATTGCAGGTGGAGGGCATCAGCACTCGTTTTTTGGGACTTATGTTTCATCATTAGACTTTGACCCCGAGCAAGAGAGAGGAAGGACAAACAAGGAAGAAAGAAGGAGGAAGTAAAGGTAGAACAAAAGTTGTAAAGGTGGGATGGAAATTTTCAAAAAAGTGAGGCTAACAGACCAAACAAATTGGGTGGTGTAAGAAAGAGGCTTGAGGTGGAATCAACACTAGGCAGAAATGCCATTCGGCTACCTTGCTATTTGGCCATGCTGCAAGTGCAGAGTGAGTTGGAGTCTTGCCCGGAGCAGTGGAGCCCTGATCGGGGGTGTGGAGGCCTCCCATAGTTGTCTGATTTTTGCCCTAGGGCGCTGCAGAGATTTCTGCTGTTTCAGCGCTCCATCAGACAGCGATGAGTGCAGCGCAACTTCCTGTCAGATGGCCCGAAGTTACAGTGCTGTTGGCAGGTCCGGAGAGGGAGCAGACCCACCTGAGCGACTCTGCCTGAGTAAGTGGTAACTTTGTGGGGGTTAACCGGAGGTCCTCCATATTGCTGAGTGAAACTTGTTCAAGGATTGCTCAAGGGAGGCACAGGCAACCAAGAGAGTACAACCAGAGTCGGAGCGCCCTCAGCCCAGGGACCCCACTCCCGCATGTGCATTCCTATTGAACCTCCTCTGTCATGAGCGCTTCTACACAGTGGGAAATACACGGAATGCCCTTCGTTGCGAGTCATATCTGCCTCCAGCCCTCTGTATATGGTCTCAAACAGCAGCCTTACTAACTTTGGACATTTGTGGGCAGCATTGCTCATTATATAGTGTAGGGCAGTCTAGTTGATGCCTCCTAATACCTCAGGGAGTGCCAACATCGAGGCTGTGCAACCTCATTGGCTAAATTCACAAGCCGAGGGAGCTGGCCTGAGCCCAGGTTGAGGGCTTTGTAGCCCAGATTCACCTGCTGTGTGGTCTGTGAGGTCTTACTCTTTCTTGTCCCATCTATACTGATGGCAACAAACAGGACAAAGCCCACCCGCTCTTCTTCGATATGGCTCAGAAACCTGGACCCCCTCACATAGCTGAGGGGGGCCCTCAGCCACCACCTCCTGGCCAAGGGTGAAGCTCAAACTCCTACGCTCCTGTGACTAAAGAAGTCATCCAGCTTCTCCTCACTGAATTTCATAAGGATCTTACTTTGCCCTGGCAAGATGTCACAAGGGCCTTGACTGATCTCGACCAGTCCTTATGTCAAACTGACACTCACCTCGCAGCTGTGGAAGCGAAAGTGGCAGACCATGCTCTCGACAAAGTTGACTGAACTGCCCACATAGAGAAACTAGAACTAGGGCAGTCTGCGCTCCATGACAAGATCGATGATCTTGAAAACCGCTCGAGGCACAACAATATCTGTATTAGAGGCCTCGCACCCACCATTCCACAGGCTGACCTTGCGGCCCACGTCAAAGCTCTTTTGCTCATCTTCTCCAGCTGCCCGATGACACATCATTGCTCCTCGATCGCACCCACAGGGTGCTTTCTACCTTCCAGCAGCAGAAGAACCTGGCACCGGACACTCTGACCAGAGTTCGCTATTTCTACCAGAAGGAACAGATCCAGCGAGCTGCCAGACAGCAGGAACCAATTGTATTCCATAGGGATTCTATCTCCTTGTACCAGGATATATTTGCCCACTCACTGGCTTGCCAGAAGGACTTCAAGGCTATCACTTACTACTTACAGCAAAATCCCGTATCACTTGGGCTTCCAGCTTCGCATCCACTCCACATTCCAGGACAAGAGGTTTGCTGCCCGCACGCCTCAGGAGGCTCACAAGGCTCTTAGACTGCCACCCCTTCTGATGCAGACCGTTCCCATGAGTCAAGAGACCTTGCCTTGGTGGATGGGGGGGGTGGCTGACATTTCCAACCTTCACGGCAGGCAAAATAGAAGGTGCGCAAACAGAGGCGACAAGCTGACAGAGACCGTCGTTCCCCTTTTTTGGATGAAGATACTCTGCCTTTACCTCCTTCTCAGAGACCGTTGTTTCCCTTTTTTGGATGAAGATACTCTGCCTTCACCTCCTTCCAGGAGACAGTGGGTCCATGGACGTGTTGCTTCCTTAGAGCTCAATTGACATGCCAAATATTGTTTTTCTCTACTGAATCTGCCAGTGAGTACAAACCGGTGGGGGTGGCCATCATGGGTTTTTCCATGAGCTTGCCATGTCCTTGTTGACTTGTGCTGTTTTTCTCGAGACCTTTCTCATATAATTTCACCGGTGTGTAGTCTTACTACCTTTCTTGACGGCCGGTGGCTGGGTTGACTTTCGGATGCCCGGCTCCCTGCCGTTGTTATTGTTGTTCTTGTTTTTTTTTTTTCCGACACACATGTACACCATGATTTGGTTAGAAGAACGAAGAACATACTCTTACCACTCCACTTTTTACCAACGTGGGATCGCCAACCTTCCTGCTCATGACCACTATACACATCATTTCACTGAAATGTCCAAGGCTTGTAAACCCCACTCAAACGCAGGGTGTTAACGAACTGGCTACGCCACAAGGAGGTAGACACGGCACTCCTACAGAAGACACATCTCCTCCGAGCTGATACCAAATGTCCTCATTCCTACTGGTACCTTATGCAATTCCACTCATCTTACACTTGCAAATCCCGTGGGTGGCTATTCTCCTCCACTGAGAACTCTCCTTCAATTTAGATAGTACTTACAAGGGTCAGGAGGGAAAAAAGATAGAGCTGCATGGCACGTTTGGTTCCACTCAGCTGACTATAGCCTTGATATATTGTCCCAACAGGGATAGGGAGGAGTTCTATGCTGACCTTATTCCAAGGCTCTCTCACTTTGCACGAGGGGAGGTGGTGTTAGGAGGCAACTTTAATATCCCCCTGGACTCTCAACTCGATCGCTCTCACCTTTGACGAACCTTGCACACCCGCAACTTTAAGACAGGGGATCCTAAATCAGGCCCTTATCGACGCTTGGAGAGATCATCACCCCCAAGAGTGTGACTACATGTTTTACTGTAATGTCCATAAGACGTATTCCTGACTTGATTAGTTTGGTTGCTGGAGTTGGAAAGTTGGTGTGTGCAGCAGGGACTCTGTGTCCCAGAATCCCCTATTTTGTGGAGGAGGGGCCCATGGCCAGTTCCCCCACGCCGCACACTGAAAAGCACCTACCACGGCGTGGGACGTCTAGATGCTGGAGTTGGAAAGTTGATGTCTGCAGCAGGGACTCTGTGTCCCAGAATCCTGTGTTTCAAGGAGGTCCCTCGCGCTGCGGACCAAAAAGCATCCTCCACCTACCCCGGCAGAGCCCGTCAGAGACTGGAAGAGGCTGGGCTGAGCCACCCCACTTGTGTTCTGGCTTTGACCTCACCTCAGCGGGAGGCTGGGACAGTTGCTATTTTACTTCCCCTGCTTTTGTGGAGAAGCTCGTGCTACATGTGACCTCTGGCCAATCCTTCAGGACCTCGTCGCATCGACTGGAGGACTTTAGAGTAACCAGGAGGAGCTGGTAGGGATTCTATCTTTTATTTTTTGTTCCTCATTGGCTTACTTTCAGGAAGTGCCACCTGACTCACATCTTTAGTAGCTTTACACGTCTATAGATTGTTTTGTCTGGAGTATCTGGTAGATTGTTCTTAGGCCTACCATTGGCTGATTACGGTGCATTGGATCTCTGGAGGCTCCTGTCTATTACGTAGCCTAAGAGCAGAAAGCGAGAGTTCGGGAGTTTTGTTGCACAGTGGTCTGTTGGCTAGACAGAGAGTTGGGACCCCAGGACCTTTGACATGGGGTCAGTCCTAGGGGTTTTTATGGGGAAACGTAAGTCCCCTGTGGCTGCCTCTAAAGCTCCTGTAAAAATGATAACCACCATGGATGTTTTTTTGCAGCGTGCTGCTGGGATTCTTGAAAAGGAAATAGCATCTTACCGACAGCTTACTTCGCGCAGGGCCAGGTCTAATACCACCAGCGCAAGATAGGGATGGGAGGACATAGTGTCTGCATCTCCTGATGTGGAGGTCTCGTCGTGTACCCTACATTCGTGTGTGCGGGTTTTGGACACTCACTTGTCATATACTGCACAGGATGTACCAGATTAGGCTTGTAGAGTGGGAGCAGAAGGCAAAAGAAAGCACCCGTTGATTGGCAGTAAATCTAATCGTCCCAGGGTCATAGATGACTTACCGCCTAGTTGTCCTGATTTTCCAGTTTTGGTTAAATCTGATTTGGTGGTTTCGCCAGATTAATTTCTCGAGTCATTAATAGAAAGCTTGGAAGCCATATTGGAACCTATAAACCATCTGTAGTAGCAATTGAAAAGGAGATCACTAATCAGAATCAGGCCTACTTAGTGGACCCTGTGAAAGCACTTGCCCCTAATCCTACTGCTTCAGGTTTATCTACTACTGAGAGGCATCATGATCCACAATGTGTGGCAAGGGATAACGAGCAGTTGGGATCACGAAGTTTCGGTGTTGCAATTAGCTTTCCCATGCAATCACAAGACCTCCTTATCGTCCAGAGGGGGCAAACTGATTAGAGAGGGAGAGCAGTTAGGAGTGGATGGGTATCATCAAGCCAATGTCAGCTGGTATGCCTACAGGTTAGGATAATAGGTAATGTATCGGTGCACCTAGCACCTCTAGTTCCAGACCAGTAGTTCTTCATTTACCCCCAGAAGCAACCCCCTACTTTGTAGTTCTGGGGAAAGTACCCCCTCTTTTGCCAGGTATAACCGAGAACTTTGATCAACTCAAGAATAAGGTTTTGCATTGGCTGAACTTAAACACCATTTTGGGGATTCGGGTGGAAAGACATATTAACATGGTCCGAAGAGTGAGCTGGGTTAGTAGGGTTAGGAAAAACTACATGGGATTATTATTAACTCTAACAGACCTCACGAGGCAGGGAGAATCTTAGCAGCTTTGTAGTGCCCAACCCCCATTGGCTCTGTTTCCTACATTGTAGCCCTTCCCTTGGTATACTTTTATAGACCCCCAGTTCATTCCCCACAATCTGGCCATAGGCAATTCATGGGATTATGGGACTCTGCTCGGGACACATGGCAAGAGGTTTTCCCTGATATAGGGGTCCATTACGATTACTGGCGGATGCACCTCCGCGATGCTGGCGGTGGGAGAAAACGCCATTTACCGCGCACCGGCAGCGGTCCTCAAGCCCGCCATATTAGGATGCCTACATATAGCCCATTTCCCATCCGCCGCGGTGCAACGCCGAACACCATCAAAGTGCCCCCGCCACCGCGGCGGTGTGAGCCAATGAGCACACACCGCCGTGCGTAATGACGTCCCGTACGCTGAAGATATTACGATGCCGGAAACAGGGCAGCGCACCGCGATGGAGAAACCGCACAGCTACAGACGGCGGAGACACCACAGCGGAGACAGAAAAGAGAGCCCCGGAACACACCGCGATGGACCCAGCCCTACACGCCATCCCGGTGCTGTACATGATACACCACCTGCAAGCCATCTACGGCCGCGGACGCCTCCGCAGGTACGTACAGACACAACAGTGCAAGCAACACAATACACAGGTCAAGGGTCGATAAACGTAGCATGGGCACACCACACACCCCTGTGGGGACAGGCACACAGCCAGCACTGCACACACACATGTCCCACCTAATACAAAAACCCCTCGCTACATACTGCTCACCCATTTACCGCGATCATCAACAAATGGCCCGGTCACGTCACCGCCGCGGTCATTGCGCAGGAAAACATGCACACAACCCAGAGCCAGCGCCTGACATGGGCACTGTACAAATAGCACAGACCGACATCTTAAGCCACAACACACTAGCCCACTCCCTCAAGGGACACCACATGTGCCTCTCAAGTGCCACTCCTGCACAACAACCACACAACTGAACCCACACCATGCCCCACATCCCAACAACTGCATGAACAGCCACAACAGGACCCTTTGCACAGGAACACATAGCACAGAGGCACAGGCCACAGCCAACACACACACAACAACAACAGCACACACAAGGCAACAACACTGAGGCCAGGCACAAAATATACAAACACACAGATGAGGAGCAAACACTCCACTGCACACACTATCTGACAAGTCACACATACACACACACACACCACCCTGACTCACAGCCACATACACACACCACATGCCAGCAGTAATGGAGGACAACATATAGAACAGCCAAAGTGAGGTGCACACTAATGGGAGGGCAGGGACACAACCATCAAGTATGTGTGAAGCAGATGTAAGACAAGAGGCATGTGAGAACACACACAGCCCACCACAGCACACATGGTTGCCACAGTGAGCCAATACAAACCACGATCACCTCAATGCAACTACTCAGGGAGACAGCAAGGCCACCCATGTATAGGCACAGGGAGGAAAGGAAGGCCCTGAACTCAAACAATGACCAGCCACACACAGGCATCCAACTACTGGACAAGAGAATGTCTGCACCACAACACACAGGGCCCAGTGACACACCACATGACTGCCAAGCACAAGTAGGATATGTCACACATACCTCCTCTCACAACAGCACCACACAATACTGACATGTGCACACAACACAACCCCAGGGCTGAACAAGTACACATACAGGCACACCACTCCAGGGTGACACATGGGAGTAGTTGACAATGCAGGTGCACACACATCAACAGGCACGACAAAGTCACCCCCTCACACCATACACCTCTCCACCACCCAAGTGCACACATTAGAAGTAAGCCATGGGACCTGGATGACTCATCACCACAAGATGTACATACACCTACACTGCTTGCCACACAGAAAGGAAGCTCACACAGACACCATGACCCTGGCCTGCATGCCTGTAAGCCTGTGCCCAAACTCCCACCCTGTGCTGCCATTGCCCACAAACATGATATGTGTCCAACATAGATAACATGAGCAAAGAAGGATGATGACAACAGGATGTCATTGCCAACCACCTGCACTGAACCCATAAGTCGCAGAGTCAGGTAGAAATGAAGTCCCTTCCACCCCTGCCCAAAAATTGAAATGTGAGACAACCCATTGGCAATGTGGAAGTGGCATACTGAGCATGTGACACAGTAAACCATGCACACACAGAAACAACTTTATTCAGGAAGGACACTGACACAACTCACAACAGGACCAACTGTGTTTATTCACATTTTGCATAGTGAGACAACAAATTTGGGCAACAGCAAGGCCAGTGGCCATTTCAATATGCACAGCATTTACATGAGAAGCTGCACAGGCAGGGGGCAAACAGCAGTGAACAAGGCCAGGGGCCACTACAATGTGCACAGTAGGGACATCATAAGCTGCACAGGCAGGGAGCAAACAGCAGTGAACAAGGACAGGAGCCAGTACAATGTGCACAGTAGGGACATCAGAAGCTGCACAGGTAGGGAGCAAACAGCAGTGAACAAGGCCAGGGGCCAGTACAATGTGCAGATGAAGTCCATGACAAGCTGCACAGTCAGGGAGCAAACAGCAGTGAACAAGGCCAGGAGCCAGTACAATGTGCAGAGTAGGGACATCAGAAGCTGCACAGGTAGGGAGCACACAGCAGTGAACAAGGCCAGGGGCCACTACAATGTGCACAGTAGGGACATCAGAAGCTGCACAGGCAGGGAGCAAACAGCAGTGAACAAGGCCAGGAGCCAGTACAATGTGCACAGTAGGGACATCAGAAGCTGCACAGGTAGGGAGCAAACAGCAGTGAACAAGGCCAGGGGCCAGTACAATGTGCAGATGAAGTCCATGACAAGCTGCACAGGCAGGGAGCAAACAGCAGTGAACAAGGCCAGGAGCCAGTACAATGTGCAGATGAAGTCCATGACAAGCTGCACAGGCAGGGAGCAAACAGCAGTGAACAAGGCCAGGAGCCAGTACAATGTGCAGAGTAGGGACATCAGAAGCTGCACAGGCAGGAAGCAAACAGCAGTGAACAAGGCCAGGAGCCAGTACAATGTGCAGAGTAGGGACATCAGAAGCTGCACAGGCAGGGAGCAAACAGCAGTGAACAAGGCCAGGAGCCAGTACAATGTTCAGATGAAGTCCATGACAAGCTGCACAGGCAGGGAGCAAACAGCAGTGAACAAGGCCAGGAGCCAGTACAATGTGCACCGTAGGGACATCAGAAGCTGCACAGGCAGGGAGCAAACAGCAGTGAACAAGGCCAGGAGCCAGTACAATGTGCAGAGTAGGGACAACAGAAGCTGCACAGGCAGGGAGCAAACAGCAGTGAACAAGGCCAGGGGCCACTACAATGTGCACAGTAGGGACATCAGAAGCTGCACAGGCAGGGAGCAAACAGCAGTGAACAAGGCCAGGAGCCAGTACAATGTGCACAGTAGGGACATCAGAAGCTGCACAGGCAGGGAGCAAACAGCAGTGAACAAGGCCAGGTGCCAGTACAATGTGCAGATGAAGTCCATGACAAGCTGCACAGGCAGGGAGCAAACAACAGTGAACAAGGCCAGGAGCCAGTACAATGTGCAGATGAAGTCCATGACAAGCTGCACAGGCAGGGAGCAAACAGCAGTGAACAAGGCCAGGAGCCTGTACAATGTGCGCAGTAGGGACATCAGAAGCTGCACAGGTAGGGAGCAAACAGCAGTGAACAAGGCCAGGAGCCAGTACAATGTGCACAGTAGGGACATCAGAAGCTGCACAGGTTGGGAGCAAACAGCAGTGAACAAGGCCAGGGGCCAGTACAATGTGCAGATGAAGTCCATGACAAGCTGCACAGGCAGGGAGCAAACAGCAGTGAACAAGGCCAGGAGCCAGTACAATGTGCAGATGAAGTCCATGACAAGCTGCACAGGCAGGGAGCAAACAGCAGTGAACAAGGCCAGGAGCCAGTACAATGTGCAGAGTAGGGACATCGGAAGCTGTACAGGCAGGGAGCAAACAGCAGTGAACAAGGCCAGGAGCCAGTACAATGTGCACAGTAGGGACATCAGAAGCTGCACAGGTAGGGAGCAAACAGCAGTGAACAAGGCCAGGAGCCAGTACAATGTGCAGAGTAGGGACATCAGAAGCTGCACAGGCAGGGAGCAAACACCAGTGAACAAGGCCAGGAGCCAGTACAATGTGCAGATGAAGTCCATGACAAGCTGCACAGGCAGGGAGCAAACAGCAGTGAACAAGGCCAGGAGCCAGTACAATGTGCACAGTAGGGACATCAGAAGCTGCACAGGTAGGGAGCAAACAGCAGTGAACAAGGCCAGGGGCCACTACAATGTGCACAGTAGGGACATCAGAAGCTGCACAGGCAGGGAGCAAACAGCAGTGAACAAGGCCAGGAGCCAGTACAATGTGTAGAGTAGGGACATCAGAAGCTGCACAGGCAAGGAGCAAACAGCAGTGAACAAGGCCAGGAGCCAGTACAATGTGCACAGTAGGGACATCAGAAGCTGCACAGGTAAGGAGCAAACAGCAGTGAACAAGGCCAGGGGCCAGTACAATGTGCAGATGAAGTCCATGACAAGCTGCACAGGCAGGGAGCAAACAGCAGTGAACAAGGCCAGGAGCCAGTACAATGTGCAGATGAATTCCATGACAAGCTGCACAGGCAGGGAGCAAACAGCAGTGAACAAGGCCAGGAGCCAGTACAATGTGCAGAGTAGGGACATCAGAAGCTGCACAGGCAGGGAGCAAACAGCAGTGAACAAGGCCAGGAGCCAGTACAATGTGCAGAGTAGGGACATCAGAAGCTGCACAGGCAGGGAGCAAACAGCAGTGAACAAGGCCAGGAGCCAGTACAATGTGCAGAGTAGGGACATCAGAAGCTGCACAGGCAGGGAGCAAACAGCAGTGAACAAGGCCAGGAGCCAGTACAATGTGCAGAGTAGGGACATCAGAAGCTGCACAGGGAATGTGTGCAACTGTACCATGCCATGCCCAGCCACTGAGTCATGGGGCTGACAATGGCCACCACAGGCACCACCGTGGACACACAGGTGTGTGAGGGGGACCACCACTCGGATGGGGCTGTCTGTTTGGCTTGGAGCTGACTGTGTGTTGGGGTCAGTTGGAGGGCTGCCCTGGGCAGTGAGAGAAACAACTGTTGAATAGCCATCTCTGCTGTGGGAAGCTGGGGGGCTGCTTGGACCAGGTGGGGTAGTGGCACGGGGAGGTGGACTCATGCTCTGCTGAGACAGTGTGTGCAGGAGATTGTGGAGGGGTGCCTTTCCAATTCTTGGGGATCCTGAAAGGCTTCCCTGTCTGGGTATTAATGGGAACTGGTGTGGACACAACAGGTGAGCCCACCACCAAAGCTGCTTCTGGTGCGGATGGTGACCCTCCCTCTGGGGACATGCTGGATCCTGCTGTGCGCTTGCCGGGGGCTTTCCGCCGCCCTGCCTTCCCCTGTGTACTCGGTTTGCCCCCTACAGTGTCCTCCATGCTGGCTTCACAGGGCTTGGGATGGGAGTGGAGGTCAAGGGTGGATAACCCATGGGGCCCTCATCCTGTGTAATGTTTGCAGGCAACACCTTGTCAGTGGGTGCAGAAACGTTCATCTTGCCTCTGTGAGCTGGCTTTGGGACAGGGGAGTCTTTGGCGGGGGAGGACGGTGAGGCCTGTGACCCTGAGGCTTGCTTCTTTGCTTTATGGCCCTTGCTGTCGCCTGACGGACTTTTCTCCCTGCGCTCTGGGGTGGCCTTACTCTTATGTGGTGATGGTGTCTGCGCCCTAGTCTGCCTGGGCTGCTGCTGCTCCTGTTTGCTGCGGGTGCTGTATCGGGACTTTGGGGTCTGTTTAGCATTGTCACTGTCGTCGGAGGTGCACAGTGACACAGGGCCGGACAAAGGGATGGGAGCCGCACTCTGACTATGTGCCTGTTGCAGGGCTGCTGTCACAGTTGAGGAGAAGGACTGCACAGTCCGGTGGAGCCCACCCACGTCGGAATGTATGCCCTCCATGAAAGCTAGCACCTGCCCCAACTTTTTGTCGTGGTCTTGGAAGGCATTGAGAAGTGCTGTCTGCCCCACACACAGTGGCGCATAGCTCGACTGACTCAGCACTGAGGGCAGCAGGGCTCACATGGTCTGGGCCAGCAGTGCCTGTGGTGAAGGTGACTCTTCTCTTCCTAACCGTGCCGACACGGGCAGCACCAGTGGAGGTTGAAGGGAGGCTGGGCACTGGACGCTGTGTGGCCCAAGAGGAGGCTGAGTCCCCGTTCCCTGTACCCCCCAACATGGATGCGTCACCGCTGGCATCTGATGATGTAGAGCTTTGTGTCTCCGGCTGTGAATCCTCTAGCAGACTCCTGTCCCCCTCCTCGGCGCTGGTCACATCTGTGTCAGTCTGCTCCGGTGCAGCTGTTGTACTGGATGCCTCACCACTGGTGTCCGTCCCCTGTCCCTCTGTGCACACGGGAGATGCTGCATGGGAGAGAGATGTACTGTTAGTTGAGTGGCATCAACAGAAGTAACACGTGCAAGCAAATCTGCATTACAGAAGATTAGTACACCACGTTGCATGACACTCTGTGAAAATATATATCTTGCCACCCCAATTATCAAGCTAACGGTGCATGTCAAACACAAATCCAGCCATGAGTGATCCATGTGACTCACACAGCACACCATACTGCCGGTGGCTCACTTCAGACACATCCACAAAATGCCCTGTGCACACACACTGTCCTGATGGGGCAAGGATGAACACCACAACATGGTGCCAATTATCTACATGGATGGAGCGGTAGGGGACCACACAGACGCAGACCACAACATAACATTCCACAATGGCCCTGCGCTCATGCCATCCACCATGTCGTGTTCACGGGCACAAGTACTGTTCCACATTGGCCTCAGGTGACTGAGCGGCAGAAATCTGAGGTCAGGCATTGCACGCATTCATTGAAACACACTCAGAATAGGCACACTGCCATTTCCATCCATGTGAATTCACACACTACCCCACTGCAGAAGGTACCTGAAGGCCACAACTCCAAATGCAAGAGAGATGCACAGTGCTAACATGACTTCATGAAACACAGGTAGGGCAAATGCATGGCAGATACACCCAGCACAGAGGCCACTGACAAAACATTGCACCACACTACCAACGTCACATATCTGACAATTTGCACAGTCTGTGGATACATGCACCCACCCCCAGCCAAAGGCAGCCTGCAACACATACTCACCCCTAGCTTGCTGCTGATGCTCCTTCAATTGCCTCTCCAGCTCAGGTTGTGTGACAGCCAGGATGCGGGCCATTAGTGGTGTCATGCTGCGCCTAGACAACCTGCCAGTACGAGGGAGCAGCCCCAGCGTCATCTCGGCCACGTTCTTGCTCAGCCGGCAGATGTCGTCCCACCTCTTATGACATTTGGTGCGCCTTCGGTTTGACACACCCAGATCTCGCACTCTGGAGGCAATGGCCCTCCACACGGCTTTACGCTGGTGGACCTTCAGCTGCAGGCATGGGAGACAAGAGGGGTAAAACATCAGTGACACAGTGTACAATGCCAACACAAAGGAAATCCAGTAGCACGACAGTGACTCATCCCTAACTCCAGCAACAACTGTAACAGATGCAAAAATGCTTTGAACATGGTACAATGTCATTGGACAATCAGCCATACATGCATGCATGTGGGATGGTGGACACAGTACCTCCACATCCCATTCACATGCAGGATACCAACACAGCAAGCAACGTGTAGTCTGCCCACATCTACTGTCCATAGTCACCTGCAACTAGACATAGATAAGATAGTAACACATGGGTAGTGTTGTGGGACTCACTGTGTCCGACACTGCGCAGACCTAAGTGTCCTAGCCCTGTGGAAGACTCACTGTGTCTTGGAACCCACATAGAGTGACAACAACTATCATACACACACCCTTCTCACACGGCTGCTCTTGTGCAATCTACAAGGCTGAGATGGGATTCAGATGAAGAGGCGTGAACAAACAACACATGGAACACACTGTACATGCAGTGATGTGTACATGTGCCATTCTGCGGGGACTGTGCAGGCCAGGTGGTCTGACACTGAGGGAAAATTGGGAGCAACACAGCCATTCACACAAGCAATCACTGGCCTGACTCCTGCATCACCGAAATGCTGCTGCACTGTATGGCTGACACTACAACACATTTCCCTCAACTCAGGATGTGCATGCAGGGAAACGTGTGAAAGAGCACACAAAGCCCTTCCCGCTGAAGTAAGCATGCAAGGCAGTGCATGTCAGAGCCACACACCCACTGACACATACAGAAGCACCTCCACCCCACGTGTGGCCACCCTGCACTCTCACTCACAGTCATGGAGACTTACCACAACATTAGGGGCACCATAAAGCCTTGGGTACTGTGCAAGTACCCCGTCTACCAGGACCTCAAGCTCCTCGCTGGTGAAGGGACTGGCACGGATCTTCTGAGTCCTCGACATCACAATGGACCGGTGGCAGCAGCAGCAGGTGGAGGGTGGCAGACAGCAGTCCCTGGAGGGAGCAGCAGCAGGTGGAGGGTGGCATACAGCAGTCCCTGGAGGCAGCAGCATAAGGTGGAGGGTGGCAGACAGCAGTCCCTGGAGGCAGCTGCAGCAGGTGGAGGGTGGCAGACAGCAGTCCCTGGAGGCAGCAGCAGCAGGTGGAGGGTGGCAGACAGCAGTCCCTGGAGGCAGCAGCAGCAGGTGGAGGGTGGCAGACAGCAGTCCCTGGAGGCAGCAGCAGCAGGTGGAGGGTGGCAGACAGCAGTCCCTGGAGGCAGCAGCAGCAGGTGGAGGGTGGCAGACAGCAGTCCCTGGAGGCAGCAGCAGCAGGTGGAGGGTGGCAGACAGCAGTCCCTGGAGGCAGCAGCAGCAGGTGGAGGGTGGCAGACAGCAGTCCCTGGAGGCAGCAGCAGCAGGTGAAGGGTGTCAGGCAGCAGTCCCTGGTAGCTGTGGAAATGTGTGGCACCCTCCCACACATATATTGGCCCCTGGGGCTGTGTCAGTGGGCCCAGGGCGCTGCAATTGGTGTACCAGGTCTGCCTCATTCAAAATCATCCAATGTCCGCCTCCGCAGTGGCGGTGCACGCCTACCGCGAGTTTCAAAATCGCATCCGGCTACCACGATGGTGCTTCCCATTGGCTGCAAGGGCATGGTCCATGGCGGTGACACACCGCAGGGGCCAGGCGCGCGCTACCGCGGTGGTGCATCTTTCGAATGCTTCCAGTGATCGGCTCCTCGGTGGCGGAGCACGCCTACCGCGACTTTCAAAATCGCATCAGGCTACCGCGAGGGTGCTTCCCATTGGCTGCAAGGGCATGGTCCATGGCGGTGACACACCACAGGGGCCAGGCGTTAGGCACCGCGAAATGGGTGCCATACAGTGCCTATGGTGACCGTGAGTTGGGTAGCGGTGCATGCTAACCGCCATTTACACATACTATTGTGGCGGTGACTACCGCGATTGTGTCTGGGGCATTGGCGCTCACAGTCCGCAGGGGCCAGGCGGTAGGCACCGCGAAATGGGTGCCATACAGTGCCTATGGTGACCGTGAGTTGGGTAGCGGTGCATGCTAACCGCCATTTACACATACTATTGTGGCGGTGACTACCGCGATTGTGTCTGGGGCATTGGCGCTCACAGTCCGCAGGGGCCAGGCGGTAGGCACCGTGAAATGGGTGCCATACAGTGCCTATGGTGACCGTGAGTTGGGTAGCGGTGCATGCTAACCGCCATTTACACATACTATTGTGGTGGTGACTACCGCGATTGTGTCTGGGGCATTGGTGCTCACAGTCTGCAGGGGCCAGGCGGTAGGCACCGCGAAATGGGTGCCATACAGTGCCTATGGTGACCGTGAGTTGGGTAGCGGTGCATGCTAACCGCCATTTACACATACTATTGTGGCGGTGACTACCGCGATTGTGTCTGGGGCATTGGCGCTCACAGTCCGCAGGGGCCAGGTGGTAGGCACCACGAAATGGGGGCCATACAGTGCCTATGGTGACCGTGAGTTGGGTAGCGGTGCATGCTAACCGCCATTTACACATACTATTGTGGCGGTGACTACCACGATTGTGTCTGGGGCATTGGCGCTCACAGTCCGCAGGGGCCAGGCGGTAGGCACCGCGAAATGGGTGCCATACAGTGCCTATGGTGACCGTGAGTTGGGTAGCGGTGCATGCTAACCGCCATTTACACATACTATTGTGGCGGTGACTACCGCGATTGTGTCTGGGGCATTGGCGCTCACAGTCCGCAGGGGCCAGGCAGTAGGCACCGCGAAATGGGTGCCATATAGTGCCTACAGTGACCATGAATGGACTTGTGGAGTACCTTTGATGCACCTATGGTGTCATCCAGCTGCATAAATAGGCCAACATGTACAGTGCCCAGTGTCTCCCACATTGAAAGACCCTCATGAGGGCAAATGCTCAAATGGAACATGTCACTCCATGTCACCTACACCTCACATATATGGGTCTGCGATACATTGCATGGGCACATACACTTGCACA
This sequence comes from Calotriton arnoldi, assembly GCA_963921515.1. NCBI lineage: Eukaryota > Metazoa > Chordata > Amphibia > Caudata > Salamandridae > Calotriton > Calotriton arnoldi. Next base: position 143,865 of record CAWUFW010018390.1, on the reverse strand, counting down.
TGTCACATGTGCTGTGTAATGATATGTAGACTGTCCAGTTATCGTGTTGCATTGCATATGTAGATGATGGTCATTGTCTGTGGGTGCAATGTAATGCACAATGCTGTGTCATTGTCTGGACTAGGGGCATCACCGACTGTCCCATTGTGTACTGCACCTGCACACACGTGTCCACCACGCTCAGCCGGTGGTCAGTGTGTAGTTAATGTGTGCCATGTGCAACCTGTGTTGGGAGGTGTATCAGGGACAACAACATGGTGTGTTATGGTAGTATTGCAATTTGGAACATATGCTGGGGGTCATACTCACAGGTGTGCCCACACATCTGTTAGCATGTCACACTGTGCATGCCAATGAGCCGGAGGGGTGCACAGGTAATTGCTGCGGGTAAGGGGACAGGTGTACAAGTAGTGTGCGTGATGTGCACCCACTTGTGATGTGCTCTGTCGGTCAATGGTGCAGTGTGTAACACTTGGGAATGTGTCTTTGAACAATGGACTGTCATGCACATGTCATGGTGTTTTGCATTGACATCTGTGCACTTCCATCTGTCCTAGGAGGAGGAGGAGGCCCAATATCCATCGTCCTTTCACAGTGCTTGCAGACATGGAGGTTGAGGAGATAATCCGCAAATTCAGGCTGGACCGACAAACCCTGCAGACCCTATGTGGCATGTTGGAGCCCCACCTGCAGCCACGTCGGACATATCCAACAGCTTTCACCGCAACATCTAAGGTGATGGCATGCCTGCATTTCTTTGCGACAGGCTCATTCCAGCACACGGTTGCAAGCGCAGGCGGGATGTCACAACCGATGTTCAGCATGGTGCTGAGGGATGTACTGTCGGCTATGATGCTCTACAAAGACAGATATATTCATTTCCCCAGGGGGCCTGAGTTGGTGGCTGTGAAGGGTGATTTCTATGCCCTGGGACATATCCCCCATGTCATTGGTGCAATTGGTTGCACACATTTTAGGCTTGTGCCACCACAGGCACGTGAACATGTGTACCGCAATAGGAAGCATTCACACTCGGTGAATGTTCAAGTGGTGTGCCTGGCGGACATGATCATATCACACGTGTGTGCCAAGTTTCCCGGCTCAGCCCATGATGCCCACATCTTGCGCAGCAGCATTGTTCCTCAGCTGATGGCCAATCTGCTTCCTGAGCGTGCATGGCTTGTGGGTGAGTATGCATTGTGGATTAGAGTGGTGTGTGTGACATGCTGTTGTGTGGCATTGTGGGACTGCAAGGTTAATCTGTGTTTCTCACACCCAGGTGACTCGGCATATCCTAACCACCCATGGTTGCTGAGCCCATTGCGGAATCCCACCACACCAGCTGATGTGCGATATAATGATGCCCATGGGAGGACACGGTGTGTGATAGAACGTACATTTGGACTCCTCAAGTCAAGATTTCGCTGCCTGGACCGTACTGGAGGTGCCCTGATGTACACGCCAGGGAAGGTGTGTCAGATTGTGGTGGCATGCTGCATGCTCCACAACCTGGCCATTCGCAAGGCAATACCCCTGATCCAGGTTGAGGATGATGAGCAGCCAAGGCCCCCGCCTGCAAACCAACCCGGATCAAGTGACGAGGGCAGTGGAGAGGAGGAAGGTCTCGACATGCGGCAACAGCTCATCACCCGCTACTTCACGTGAAGGTGAGTGATGATGTAGGAGGGACAAAATGGTCTGATGGTGTTGCAGTTGCTGTGAGGGTGTATGTGAGCTTGGTGACTGCAGCCTTGTGTTGACTCATTGCCGCATGCCAATGTGTGTGTGATTGGGTAGTGTGATATAGATACAGGATGTCTCTTTGGTGACTGTTGCCCTGTGTGATGTTTCCAGGTTTGTGTACCTTGTTGACAAGTGTTGTGTAATGTGTGCGATGCCACACCCATACAAGTGACTCTTGTTCTGCTGTTTTCCCTAGGTCCCATCAGCATCTCCTTGCCTACCTACATTCCATTCCCCTGGACCATGTCCTACACATTGAAGGTTGCACATCCTGTATTAAAGACGGAGCAGACACAACAACATGTGTGTAAGGTGTATTTAATTACAATTGTGGCATGTGAGGGTTGACAAAATGTACAGGGTGGTGAATTTGAGAAGTGAGTTGACAGTCATGGTAAATGAGATACTTGAGTAGTCCCCACAATGATGTGGAGACCCAGTCCAACAGATGGATGCCATTCACATGGCAGTGTGGGGAAGGATTGTCCAACAGGTGAATGCAGTGGTGCAGTGGTCTGACATCATGGCTGGCTCTGGGACTTGCGTTTGGCAGGTGCTTTGGCATGTGAGTCCTCCTGGCCTTTTCTTGGACGGCCCCTTTTGCGCTTGAGTGGAGGGGCCACTGCTGCAGGGGTAGTGGTGTCTGATGACTCACCCCCCCCCCCCTGTGGACGCAGGGGAGGATGATGCGGTGTCACCCTGCTGCCCATCAGGGGGAGGCGGAGATGTTGAATGTTGCGCTGGCCTGTCCCTCAGAATCGCCACTTGCTGCCCGAAGAGGTCCACAATTTGTCCCATGCGGGTGTCCATGGACCTCATCAGCAGGAGGAGCTCCCGAGAATCTTCCTCAGACCGGCCCGTTCGTCCCTGGGCCTGTTCGTATGCCCCAAGGACTCTGTCAATGTGTGCCAGGGCTTTGGTCCCAGGATCAGTTCCCCTCTGCATGACCCTGTCCCTCAAACCTGCACTGCTGCCACGGGCCTGTCCGGTCCTCAGATTGGCCCGCTGCATCCTCTCCCTGGCCTCCGCAGTCGATGTTGTGGGCTGGTCATCCCCTGGGTCAGGGAGGGTGTTGCCGGCAGCTATGGTGGTGGTGGTGGTGGTGGTAGTGGTTGCCACACAGGCCGTGACAGCAGGTGTCTGTGGAGGTACATGAGTTGCAGCTGATGTTGTTGTGGGGACAATGGGTGCCTGGGACTGGTTGTGGGCTGGCACACCAGATGGGCCGGCTTGGAGCTCCTCATCCAAGGAATCCAGGGAGTCTTCATCCAGGAGTCTCTGTCCCGGGGGTGGTGACTGGCTCGGCAGGTTTGTGGTGTCGTCCTCTGCAGTGAGTTCTTGGTCACCTGTGGGTGAGATGAGGAATGGTCATTGTGTTGCACCCAGCAAAGCTTGTGTTAGCAGTGTTACATCAACTGTTTGTACATCCAGCAGTTGTTCACTGTTCAAATTTGCAGTCACCGACATCTAGTGATGCGTTAAAAGCTGTTGCGGTACATGCATTACTTGTCCATATTGGGAGTTGTCAAAACATGACATGCACAATTTACATATTTTTCATTGACAGGTTCATGTTGGCATCCAGTTATTGATCAATCATGTGTCATCCAGTTAAGCGTATATGTCACTTGTTGAGCCCTTGCAGCGGTTTTCTATGCACATTGAGTGAACATTGTAGTCTAATGCATACCTTTTCAATGTGTGTGAACATATCTGTATTTGCAGTTCCAGCCATGCTTTAGTTTGCCTTAATTTGGTCCTAGGTGGTCTGGACCACTGCTACTGTCAGATGGCATGTAGTGGTGTGCATGGTTGTACTCTGAGTTCCATCTAAGGGGCATATTTATGTTCCCTTGCGCATCCCTGCATATCAGCAGGGATGCGCCAGGGAAAATGCGTCACGCAAGTTTACCCTTGCGCCACGTCCGATGCGCTGCATTTACAATGCAGCGCATCGTGGCGCAAGGATAAGCAGATGCGTGACGCATCTGCCGGCGGAAGGTTGGCGCAGTGCTGAAGTTGTGTCGCAAGCGCGACGCAACTCCAGCACTGTTCCAACCTTCCCTATCCCTCACATGGTGCATCAATCCTTACGCCTGCTTGAAGCAGGCGTAAGGATTTGACGCACCAGCGTCGGAAAAGTGACTGCGTGAAATCTTGTAGATTTCACTACATCACTTTTCCGAGGCGTTCCTGCACCGGAACGCCTCCCCCGCGCCGGTACGCCCACATGAAACCTGATGCAGGTTTCATGTGGCGCAGGGGTTTACTACGTGACGCATCTCCCTAGATGCGTCACGTTGTAAATATAGCGCAACGCGGCGCATGGTTTGCGTCGCCGCTGCATCACATGCGTGACACAATGGCGGCCCAAAAGTGGCGCAAGGGGCTTGTAAATATGCCCCTACATGTGTTACTGACTTTCACACTTTGGTTGCTGTCACAGTTTCATTTCCTTCGGTGTGTGCACACTATAGTTGACAATGCTATCTGGGTGTGCAGTTGTGCATTGAGAGGCCTGGTGTCCTCTACCACCATGTTTGTTGAAATGCATATCTGGCTGCATGTAGTGGCTGGTGATATGTTGTGTTTGTTGTTTTTTGGTTGTATTTGTGGAACCTCTCTGTGTGTGTGTGTGATGATGGCTTCCATCTTGGTCCAGTGTGGGACAAGTCAGCGTGATATGTCTACCTACCAGTTATTTGGGAGTGGACATTGCAATGAGTGACACATGCATCTTAGTGCGAGGGAGTAATGATTCTTGGGTGCTGGAGGTCAGGTGGCCCTGTGTGAGTTGTTGTGCAAGCTTCACACACCCACACACCCAGACCTGTGCGATGCGGTTACCTACCTGTGATTTGAGTGGGTAGCATACAATGGCTGCCACAGGATTCTGATTGGGGGTGTAATGTCACATCCTACATAGGGGTGGAATAGCATGCATGGTGGCTTTTGTGTTACAAATTGCCAAACACACTACACCGTCTCACTGTGAAGATGGCTACCTACCGTTTGCAGTGAAGGTGAGCAATGACATGGCTATGTGCCTTATGAGTAATTTTTTGAAGGAATTTGCGTGTGGTGAGCAGTATGTGTGTGTGGCTTTCAGTACCCATACATTTCAGGTTACATTTGGACATGGGGTATAGCCCCCCATCACTGTTGTCCCAACTATCTGGGTGTGGGGTTCACTCCCCCCAAATTGTAAACCGCAATAGGGCATGGGGTATAGCCCCCCATCACTGTTGTCCCACCTATCTGGGTGTGGGGTTCATTCCCCCAACATTTGAAGGCACAATAGGGCATGGGGTATAGGCTCCTATCACTGTGGTGACATACAGCAGGGTGAACATCGCACCCAGCAAACATTTCAACACCATCATGGTTTCATGGTATTTGTGGCCCGGAGTACATGAGGACAGTACAGGTGAAGCACTTGTTCGGGGACATCCATACACTTACATGTTGTGGACAACCGTGGTGTGTGTGTGAGATATACTCAGCCATGTGCAGACAATGTGTGCTTTTGGGGCCAGACTATACCAGCACTGTTCAGACAGACAGTGTGAGATGTGACCATTGTCAATGCATACACACATTGGTGGTCCGAAGCAGACACCTTTGAACATTTTAGTCTGACGAAGTGCTGTTCTGCAATTCAGTGCAGCACTGTGGTAGCTGGGTCTGTTGCAGGACATTTTGGATGTGCATAGTTTAGCATTGTGAGTCCCAGCTGCAGTGTAGTTTTTGGGTAAACACCTCCTCCACGGTTTAAATTGCAACACTGTGGTATGACATGGGTGATTTGCACATTGCCAAACAACCTGGCAGACACTGCTGCAGGGCAGCATGCTCGTTGTCAGTGTTGCAGTGTGTGATGCCTGGCAGAGTAGACACAATGTGTGTGATTGTTGAACAGAGACTTGTGCATGCTGACTACAATACAACTGTTTTGCATGATTAGTGTGGGTAACTGTGGATTAAGTGTCATGGTGTCATGTGTGGGTGCACATACCTCACATGCCTATGTGTGGTACAAGTACTCCATCATGCTGAGCTGTGGGAGTAGGGGGCCTGTTGTGAGTTGTACTGCTGGGTCACCAATGACAAGCACCACTCCCGGTTGACATGGTTACCTACCCATTATTTTGATGATTGACATTCCATATGGGCCACATGGTTGTGTGTGTGTGGAGAGCTCCATCCTGCTCAGCTGTGGGAGTGTGTGGCCTTGTGGGAGTTGTAGTGCAGGCTTCCCACCCAGCCACACCCCTCCAAGTAAGGATGGCTACCTACCTGTTAGGTTAAGGTGTGCAATGCAATGGGTGGCACATGGGGGGAGGACTCCATCTTGCTCAGCTGTAGGCAAGGTGGCCTGCTGGGAGTTGTGGTGCAGGCTTCCCACCCACCCACACCCCTCCAAGTAAGGATGGCTACCTACCTGTTAGTTTGAGGTGAGCAATGCAAAGGCTGACACATGGGGGGAGGACTCCATCCTGCTCAGCTGTGGGAGTGTGTGGCCTTGTGGGAGTTGTAGTGCAGGCTTCCCACCCAGCCACACCCCTCCAAGTAAGGATGGCTACCTACCTGTTAGTTTGAGGTGAGCAATGCAAAGGCTGACACATGGGGGGAGGACTCCATCCTGCTCAGCTGAGGGAGTGTGTGGCCTTGTGGGAGTTGTTGTGCAGGCTTCCCACCCAGCCACACCCCTCCAAGTAAGTATGGCTACCTACCTGTTAGGTTAAGGTGTGCAATGCAATGGGTGGCACATGGGGGGAGGACTCCATCTTGCTCAGCTGTAGGCAAGGTGGCTTGCTGGGAGTTGTGGTGCAGGCTTCCCACCCACCCACACCCCTCCAAGTAAGGATGGCTACCTACCTGTTAGGTTAAGGTGTGCAATGCAATGGGTGGCACATGGGGGGAGGACTCCATCTTGCTCAGCTGTAGGCAAGGGGGCCTGCTGGGAGTTGTGGTGCTGGCAGCATGTACACATGTACCCATGGTGATGTTGCTAGCTACCTTTGGGGTGCATCAGGGGGTGTGTCTGTTGAATGTGTGAGAGATGTGTTGTGGAGAGTGTGGTGCACGTGAGAACATTTGAACCTAGGAGGGATAACTTTGGGGTAGTGCAAGACAGTACATCAGTGTGAGGATAGGCATTTGTTAGTACTTACCAGCCTCAAGTCCCCCGGGTATTCCTGAGAGACTTTCTGGATGTATTATGCCAAGCACCTTCTCCTCCCAGTCAGTGAATGTTTTGAGTGGAACAGGAGGGCCACTGCCTGTCCTGTGAGTCAGCTCATGGTTCTTGGCTCTCTTCTTCTTGACCACTGCCTTCAGATCGTGCCAGCGCCTCATAATCTCATTTCTATTGCGTGGCACGGTCCCTACTGCATTTACCTTGTCTACAATCCTTCTCCACATCAGCATTCTTGTGGCTGGTGGTGTCTGTTGGACCAGGTTCCCAAACAATTGTGGTTCTACCCTGATTATCTCATCCACCATGACCCTCAACTCACTCTCAGGGAATTTGGGCATTTTTTGTGGTGCCATGGTGTGTGATGTGCAAAGGTGTTTGAGGTGCAGGTGTTGAAGTGGTGGTGGTGGTGGTGGTGATGTGTATGGTGTGTGATGTGCACAGGGGTTGTGGGTACAGGTGTAGAAGTGGTGATAGTGGTGGTTATGTGTGTGTGTGTATGTTGTGCTGGTTTGCCTCTCCTTTCAGCTGTTGTGGATGTGCCTTCAGGTCTGGAGTTTTGCAAAGGATTGTGGTCTGGTAGGGGGCTAGATTTATACTGGGCTCTGGGTGTGTCAGGATGGGGTATTGGTAGCAGGTGTGATGTGTGTGTAGTCCTGGGATTTGTAGTTTTTGAGTTTGCCAGGGGGGTGTGTCTTTGGGGTGTGTTACTTATGTTTCTGGTGCATGACTTGTTTGGTTGGTGCACTTTGTGGCCATGTTGTGTGTGTTTCTCGTGACCGCCATTTTCTTCACGGAGCGTACGGGGCGGTGGGTATGCTGTGGCGCTTCTGCGGGCTATCTCATTACTCACTATTGTCGACCGCGGTGGTCGGGGACAGCGGTGTGGACCGCGGTGATGTCGGGAATATCATAATTTCAATGGCGGTGTCTCCACTGCGGTTGCGGTCGTTTAGCCTGTTACCGCCACGAAACCGACTGCCGCGGACGGCTTTTGCCCTTCTCCGCAGGCGATGGGGGGTTTCTCGGCGTTCCTTCCCGCCGCGGTCGGATTTTTACCGCTGTGGATCCTAATCTGGCTGGCGGTTTTCCCGCGGTTGAGGCGGGCGGTGATTTTCCACTACCATGGCGGTCGGCTTGCTTTTCCGACCGCCATCGTAATGAGCCCCATAGTTCTTAGAAACAGCTTTGCTCCACTATCATCCTTGGGCGGTTGTGATTGACTGTTAGGGGCTGATCCTTTGGAACAAAAGGCCCCTCAAGCAGAGAGATTAACTGACTCCATCTCCATTATTTGCAAGGAATGCAAATTTATCAGCTGAAACATTGCTGGCCTTGCTGGCTAGTTCAGTGATTCCAATTGGTTGACCTTTATAAAAAGGCTTTGACGTGATTTGTCTCCAGGAAACCTGGGCCATTGAGAATTGTTTTTCTTTGGATGGATATAAGACTTTTTTTACGTCTGCAACTTCATCAAGGGGGTAGACCTATGGGGTGCTTGATTATTTCATTTTCTTTAGCTATTCGATGTAGCCTTGACGTTTTGCCTACAGAAGCCCCTACTTTGCAAGAACTTTTATTTTCCATGGGGACTAGCAAGCTGCTCCTGTTGAACTTTTATAATGCCACTTCTTCATTGCTGGGGATTTGTAATATTCAATTGATGGGTTTTTATTTAAGAAATCGGAGAGCACCTAATTTACAACATGCTAATATTATGGTTGCTGGATATTTTAATGTTTATTTATGCGGGGATCTGAGAAATGATGGTATACAGGCTGTGGTTGTTTTCCTTTGGCCGGTATGCAGATGGAACATACCCAACAGGGAGTTAACCGTAATGCAATACTAAACAAGTTTGACTTAGTCTCAGCAATGGGAAAGTTGTCCCCTAAAAAGAGGGATATCAATCCTACTTTTATCGGGAGGAGCTGTGAATTGTTTATAGATTATGTTTTTGATTCTACTGCCTTTTTCAATATATATTGGATTTTCAATTTCTTCTAGTGTTTTAGTGACCATAGCCCATTGTGCGTTATGACCTGTTGGCCTATGCTGGTGCAAACCCGGAGGGAGGGTGTCAGAGGGACACATAGGGGTCGATTCCGATCTCGGCCGGAAGCGCACCTAACAGTATTCGTCCGGAAAAAAACCAAGCTGAACGCGTGTTTCCCGACCGATTCGAACAGTCGTCCGAACGAACAAGTACGATGCGCATAACAGCCCAGATTCCGAGCGAGCCGTACTTACCCATTCCAGCTCCTGTTCCCCGCCCGAGCCGGATCCGTAAACGCCGATTCGAGTCGCACGGAAGCAAACACACAGCACCTTCCGGCTGGATGAGTACGATGCGCATTCCGTACGCGCCGAACCCGTCGCTACGTCCGGCACGTCAGAGCATCCGGGAGAGCTGCACATAAGCTCCGATTCGCGCCACAAGACGATCCACGCGACGAGACGGACAAGCCAGCAACGAGTACGAGTACGAGTCCAAGCCACGAGAAACCCGAATGAGACGAACAAACCATGAATCCCATCGCGCAGGTCCTACCAATACTCTACATCTATTACCGGGACCGGTACGGACGCGTACGACGCAGACAGTAAGTCAAACACCCACTACACAACATATGTCACACACACATAGGGATGCAGAAATGACGTACACTAGCAACAGCAGAACAGGGGCAGGATGGCTATCACCAATGCCATACACACCCATAGGGGGATGGATGCCTACCACTAATACCATCCCCACCCATAGGGGGATGGATGCCTGTCACTACTACCCTCACCACTCATAGGGGGATGGATGCCTGCCACTAATACCATCCCCACTCATAGGGGGATGGATGCCTGCCACTAATACCATCCCCACTCATAGGGGGATGGATGCCTGCCACCACTACCATCCCCACTCATAGGGGGATGGATGCCTGCCACTAATACCATCCCCACTCATAGGGGGATGGATGCCTGTCACTACTACCCTCCCCACTCATAGGGGGATGGATGCCTGCCACTAATACCATCCCCACTCATAGGGGGATGGATGCCTGTCACTACTACCCTCACCACTCATAGGGGGATGGATGCCTGACACTAATACCATCCCCACACATAGGGGGATGGATGCCTGTCACTACTACCCTCACCACTCATAGGGGGATGGATTCCTGCCACTAATACCATCCCCACACATAGGGGGATGGATGCCTGTCACTACTACCCTCACCACTCATAGGGGGATGGGTGCCTGCCACTAATACCATCCCCACACATAGGGGGATGGATGCCTGTCACTACTACCCTCACCACTCATAGGGGGATGGATGCCTGCCACTAATACCATCCCCACACATAGGGGGATGGATGCCTGTTACTACTACCCTCACCACTCATAGGGGGATGGATGCCTGCCACTAATACCATCCCCACACATAGGGGGATGGATGCCTGTCACTACTACCCTCCCCACTCATAGGGGGATGGATGCCTGCCACTAATACCATCCCCACTCATAGGGGGATGGATGCCTGCCACCACTACCATCCCCACTCATAGGGGGATGGATGCCTGCCACTCACCACTACCATCCCCACTCATAGGGGGATGGATGCCTGTCACTACTACCCTCACCACTCATAGGGGGATGGATGCCTGCCACTAATACCATCCCCACACATAGAGGGATGGATGCCTGTCACTACTACCCTCACCACTCATAGGGGGATGGATGCCTGCCACTACTACCCTCACCACTCATAGGGGGATGGATGCCTACCACTACCACCACCCCTACTCATGGTGGCCTGGATGCCTACCACCCACACAACCCCTACTCATAGGACGGGTAATGCATGACACAACCAGCATACTCCAACATAAGGAATGTCTGAAAAATACATCCCCCCAACACCATGACATGCGTGTGTAGTCTGTGTCAAATGCCTACAACACTGAACATGACATTTAACATACAATGTGACCCCCTATCACATGTGTCACACATAAATGTGTGTGGCCTCCACAATGCAAGCAGACCATGACCACTGTGGCAATGGGGTCTAAAGCCCCATCACCACAGTGACCAAAAGGTAAGTGTGGGGTCCATAGCTGAAGCACATTTTGAACATTGTGGCAATGGGGTCTAAAGCCCCATCACCACAGTGACCAAAATGTAAGTGTTGTCATGGGAAAAGCTGCAAATGCCAAACTGCATGGATAATTCCTGGTCACACAACAACAAACACATCAGTGGCATAGTAGTGCATGTGTCCCATAGCAACATAGATTGCGTGAGGCAAACAGTGCAGTGCCAATGAAACATCGCTTTGGCCATGTGCAGACAAACATCACCCATGTGGGCTCACATTGTCAACATTCACGAATAACACAATGACAGAAGTGACCATCATAATGCAGACCCACATATCTGCACCAATGGACACACAAATGTAGATATCCTGGGGAGACTGTAGATGTCAGGTGACCAAATACCATTCCATGGCAGCAATGGGACATAGAAACCATGATCATTGTGCTGACTGATGACCTAGGAGTCCCAGGGACAGCAGGGGAAAGCCACCAAACAACATACAGCCAATGGCACACTAAAGAAATGCCAATGCAGTGGTGCAAATGCACAAACACAAACAGGCAGACTCACACTGCATATCAAACACAACAGGTGATGGGGGTGTGTGCCAGTGTCTCCAGGCAACCACACAACACATGAGGAGGCCTGAATCCCTATTACACAGATGTCAATACAGTGCCACACAAAAGAAACTCATGGATCGGAATCCCCTATGTGGGCAATCAGGCATTGTTAGATGAGAGGGAGCCCAAATTACAAATGTCACACAAGCCTGCAGGAACAGCAACTAACACAGCAAGAGACAGACCCACCACAGCACTACCCCCAGGGACCCCACATTGTGGTGACACTGGCCTGCATGATAATCCCACTGTGATGACAAAGCTAGATGTCGTACACACTGTGAACCACAGTCATGTGTCCTGAGCAACTAACTACCATCACACCTACACAAGCACAAATCAATCAGCACGGCCTGTCAGCCAAGGCCAACATGGAGGCAGGGGTCTAGCCGTGCAACAACTCTCATTTGCACACACTCAACACCACACACCTTGATCTCCACCAATGTGCAGCAGTGAAGCTCACATGAACTGGTGACATTGCACATGCACCCATGACAATCCCAGGGGTGGTGGGGGAACTAAGGTGGAGATACCCATCACACATGGCCAGTCAACAAGACTTGAGAATGTCTGACACACTGCACAGTACGCTGTACATGGGCATGACGTCCAATCCACACCAACCAATGGGATCCCGGCCACAGTCACACACCAATGAAGAAGCCAAGGTCACCCACAAAGAACACACATAGACAACTACCAACATTGCAGCCCTGAGGAGTGGCAGCAGTCACACACACAACGTGTCACAATCACTGAAAGCTAACACAAACTGTAAATTACATGACTTGTGTAACCAACAAGTGCCAAGGGGAATCCTGACTGTGTCTCATCTGCGTTTTCCCACAAACTCAGCCCTGACAGCAAACACACCTATTGATGACACCCTGATGGCCAGTAATGTGCCATGCACCCACATCCCAGAGAACCCAGGGCGAAGATTTGGGGGGAACATAGGTCAACTCAGCAAGCATCACAAACAGGAACATCACTAGGGACCCCAGCCTGTGTAGCAAAATGGAAGTGAACACACACAGACATGCTCACACAACACACACCTTGGGCTCAGGCAATGTCACGGAATTACACACTGCCATGAGGGGACTCCACTCCTGTGTAAGGAAAGCTGTGCCATACGTTGACTCTGCAGGGCTCTATCATGTCAGCAGAACACTTGGTCACTCAGTCAGCAATTAGCACAAAATGAAGGCTCTCGTCACATCAGCCTGGTCATGGCAGTGTCACCGAAATCATCTGCACAGTTCAAAGACACATGTATAGCAAGTTGCACTGATACCACAGATGAGTCCTTCCCCATTGATGCCCAAACTTGCATGTCCAGTGGAGATGGTCACACGGTCAGGGAAATAGACAAATTGAACAATGGCAAGCACATCTGATGTGCAGGGGTGTAAGCCACAGATGTGATATTGCAAAAACATGTAGGGACTCCCATTGGCAAATATGAAAAACATGACACCCTCATATTGCTGCAAAGGATGACATGGCTACACACCAGGATAGGACACATTCACCCTGGACCACATGGAGTCCTGCACAGTAACACTTCTTTTACCTGATATCAAAAATCACCATCACTGCAGCAAGGGCATGGTTAGCATCCTCAACATCATGTACAACTGAAGCAAAACCACTAGAGAACTGAAAGGAGCTTTATTCAGCATATGTGAATAGAAAAAGGAAGTCCAGACAAAACACAAAGGCCAATGGCCAGTCCATTACTAAAGTCCAAACAGGGTGACAGTGGCAGATGTCACCCTCTCCTTGCCTGCACTGCTACGAACCAGGGACACTCCCCTCGGAGGGGCATACGGGGGGCAGGCCAGGCACCGCAGGGACAGGATCAGGGCTCACCAGAAGGAGGCAGGGGAGGGGTGGTTGGTGCTGGAGAGTCACTGACAACTGCAGTGGAGGTGTCTGACATGGTGTGTGCCGGCACAACTGGGGGCATGAGTCAGATGGTGTGGGTGCCGGCACAACTCCAGTGGGCTGGCCAGATGGAGTGGACATGTTCCCCACTGCAGTGCCCAAGTCAGACGGGGTGGTTGTGGACTCCACTGCAGTGCCCATCTCCAGGGGAGTAGAATGGGGTTCAGGTAAGGTGGGCAGGACAGAGGGGGAGGACACGGTCTCCACACCAGTGGCACAAACATGTGCAGTGGGGGGTGTGGGGCTGGAAGAGCAAGTGGTAGGTGGAGAAGGCTGCATCATTTTGGGGGTGGTGTATCTGTGGGTGGGGGAACCTGGGGCAGGGTGTGGTGGGGGAACCTGTGTTGTGGGGGCCTGAGGGATGGAGGAAGGAGACTGTGTGGTTGACCTGCAGGGCGGTGGCGAGGTCTTGCTCTTCCGGGCCCGGGGGACTTGCAGGTGGGGGCCTCAGTCTGTCTGCACCTGGGGGAGGGTGTCTGGGGGCGAGGGCACTCCCTCTGTGTGGGTGGACTTCCTCTTCCCCCTGTATGCTGGATCAGCGGGATCAGAGGGGAAGAGGCCGAGGTCACAGAGGAAGAGCTGCTTTGTAGGTGGGGTTGCAGGTGAGGCAAGGGAAGGGGTCTTGGAGGGAGAGGATATTGAGGACTGCGGAGTGACTGTGGATGCCTGTGTGTGTGTCTGTTCCCCATCCCCTGTGTGTGTGGTATCAGTCCCCTGAGGATGCTTGTGTGCATGTTTTGGCCTTGTTTTGTGTGTTTCTGTGCTGCTCATGTCTGTGTGTTTGGGTGATTGTGCAGGTGTGCATGTGCTTGGGACAGGTAGGGTGCCAGGAAGTGTGGATGGGGCAGAGGTAGGAGGGCTGATGGACTGTTGGAGGAGGGACACAGCTGCCGTCAGTGAGGAGTCCATGGACCTATTGCTCCTCTGTAGGGCAGACATGCCCATTGAGATGCCCTCCATGAACGACACCAGCTGTGTCAACAGAGTGGTGTGTGCATGGAGGACACTCAGCATTGCTGTCTGCCCTACATGGAGCTGCCGAAGGAGGTACACAGACTCCTCACTCAGGGCAGCAGGGGACACAGGGGCAGGGGGTGCGGTGTCTGGCACGAAGGAGACACGCTCCCGAACACGGGAGCCTCCACGGACCTCTGGAATGGGAGCCAATGGGAGGGCGGTGGTGGTGGTGGTGGCGGGGCCAGCCATACTAGCTGGGGTGTGGTGGCTGCTGACACCCGCCTCCACAAGGGAGTCATCCTCCAAGCTGCTGTGGTCCTCAGCTGAGGTGGATGGTGCTGAGGACTCCTCGGTGTGGCTCCCTCGCCCTCCGTGCCACTGGGTCCCTCCGACCACTCATCGGCTACTGACCCAGTCTGGCTCTGCTGCTCCTCCTGGTCCGTGGAGCTGTCCCCTCCTGTGGCCGTGGATGTATCTGCAAACAATTAGGGAAACAGACAAACATCAGTCGCCTGCACTGACCGCACACACCACAGTAAGTACAGCACATTACAGAGCAAGCCCTGGCATCCTCAGTTGAACACTGCCAAAAGTGCTCACACCGATTAGGAGAAGCCAATTGTCAGTCTGATGGTCAACCATGGCACTCACACCCCTCCTGCCCTTGCACCCATCTGTCTGGTGCCTGTTGGATGGTAAGACCCCAGGGTGGACACATGCACCACATACACAGTTGTTGGACATTGCATAGAACACGGTGAAGTATGTGAACATGCACACATCACATCTCTTGCCACTGAGTCAGTACAGGTGTCCGGATAAAGGGATGGCCAGAGTCTAATTAGAGATGCATGTGATGCATACCAGCACCAGACACCATGATGCACCCATGTCCGGATAGTCAATGCCACAATGGGGTGCATGTTGCACATGTCACTCCCCTGCAGGATCACTCTTAGGAAGTTCAATGCCATGGCACAGGCATGCCTGCAAAGTCATACATCACTGTCTCCAGTCACATGGGCATGGCAGCCAGCCAACAACAGTCTGCACTGTGTCACAATCCCAGGTAATGGGGAATGCAAGTTCTGTAGCTGACAAGTGCACATGTCCATCCCCCACAAACCACATCATCTGAACTCTTATTTGTCCACGTCATGGCAATTGGACATATGGGAGACATGAAACACAACTCTATGAACCTGAGCACCTCACAGTCTGCTGTGAATGAGAAACAGCTGCCTGGAATTCACAGTCGCATACACCTGTGTGCACAGTCAAGTGGTCAAACACCTATAAGTCACACAAGTATCATCTCTCATGGTCACATCTCAGATGGCATGCTGAGCCCTAAACGATAAGCATCCCAGTAGTCCTGACAACGAAGCCACAGCACAACGACACAGAGGCAGACACCTGAGGGAACATTTCACTGATCACAACATGTCAGCTGATACACGGGAGTGGGAGTACAGAGTGTATTGTATGCCCTGGAGTAGGCATGACTGTCCTGCTCCACCTGAAAGAGGGATGAGCCCTGGACAGTAGGCAGGTGGCTAAGCATGTGTGACACACTTGATATACATACTCCTGAGGCCCAAACATTGTTCCCACCCGCAGCATGGGGGTGTGCCAAATACCCCAGGGACATGTGGTGATTCAGATCAGCAAGTGGACCACATATCAAAGTTACACCCAGATTACATGTCAGAACTTAGGCATTGTGTAGGCAATTGACCCACCCATGAATCCCACCACAAAGTCACGGGAACAAATGCTCTCCCCCACCTTGAGCGAAGCAAAATGCAAGGACACAGTACGCAAGTGACACCATTTCCTGACTGTAAAGGCCACACCTGCGTATCAGGTGAGGAGTGGGCATGTCACAATTGAGGGACATGGGTCCTGGACCACAAGACTGATGTACTGTGGAAGTTTAACCAGGCCAGAGGAGGGCACATAGCATGTCAGACAAAGTTCACAGTGCAGTCATGGACTCACCCCCTCCTTGCTGCTGTCTGGCCTTCAGCTGCCCATCCAGGTCAGGGAAGACCACCGCCAGGATCCGGTGCATGTGGGGGGTCAGGGTCCGGTGTCCGCCCCTCCTGTGAGGAGGCGACAGCTTCAGCTGGACCCTTGCGATCCTCCGGGTCCAGCCCCGAAGGTCCTGCCACCTCTTCTGGCAGTTGCGGATCCGGCGCTTGTAGACCCCCACGGATCTTACTTCCCGGGCGATGGTCAGCCAAATTTCCTGCTTCTGGTGGGCATCAACCTGTGAGGATGACAAAGTGAAAATGCCATTACTACACATGCAACATATACGTGCATCGCACAGTTGGATATACATGTCTCAATCACAGGGGCATATGATGTACACAGGCAGTGCAACTATGGCTATGGACAGTTTGCCAGCAGTCACTACATGGTATCATTGTCTGGGAAGTAAAAGCTTGTTGGAATGCACTGTTACTGCACTGTACCTGTTCAGTGCATGTGACTACACACTTTGGGGGTGAGAACTACTCAGTGAGCATGCTAGCCAGTGGTGTGCACACTGTAAGTCTTGCTAGTCAGACAACATGCACAATTAGTAAGGCAGTGGACAGCACACTCACCTGCTCCCCTGGTTTCCCATACAGCTTGCTGTACTGTGTAAGGAGGCTGTCCAGCAGGGCCTGGTTCTCCTCAAGGCTGAAGGCTGGGGCTCTCTCCACAGTACGTGCCATTGCAGTAGCCAGAGGATGCAGAGACAGCAGCAGTGTTGGTGGCAGATGTCGTCCTGGAGCATGTAGTGCAGGCAAGTGAGCTCTCAGGGGAACAGCCAGCATTATATGTGTGCTGCAGAGGCAGATACTGTCCCATGTGTCAAAAGTGATAGGTCCAACTCGTTTGCATCTTCTGAATCTGGCCAATCCATGGAATTGCACCACTTATACACGCCCACAGCATCCTTCAAAAGTTAAACTTCATGACACCCATGAATTTGCAACATTGTTGTGGCTGGCCATCTGAATTCACTGCATCAGACTCGTTGAAGCTTCGAAAACGCGTCCGTTGCCATGCCAGGCCCTAGTCAATGCATGCGCAACGATCTGACCATTGCTGTACAACGCGTACCCGCTCACAACAGATTCAATGGCCAGTGCATGCACACCGATCGGTCCATTGCTGTACAACGTGTATTCTGGGAAACAACGCGTACCCGCTCACAACAGATTCAGTGGCCAGTGCGTGCACACCGGTCGGTCCATTGCTGTACAACGCGTATTCCGGGAAACAGCGCGTACCCGCTCACAACAGATTCAATGGCCAGTGAGTGCACACCGATCGGTCCATTGCTGTACAACGCGTATCCGCTCATAACAGATTCAATGGCCAGTGCGTGCACACCGATCGGTCCATTGCTGTTCAACGCGTACCCGCACACAACCGGTCCATTGCTGTACAACGCGTACCCGCACACAACAGATTCAATGGCCAGTGCGTGCACACCGATCGGTCCATTGCTGTACAACGCGTACCCGCACACAACAGATTCAATGGCCAGTGCGTGCACACCGATCGGTCCATTGCTGTACAACGCGTACCCGCACACAACAGATACAATGGCCAGTGCGTGCACACCGGTCGGTCCATTGCTGTACAACGCGTATTCCGGGAAACAACGCGTACCCGCTCACAACAGATTCAATGGCCAGTGCGTGCACACCGATCGGTCCATTGCTGTACGACGCTTCCCTGTACAGGTCACTCGCATATGTCACCATGCTTGTCACTGGTGAACGTATGCCAGTAACATATACTTGTCAGGGACTCAGGGGCACACCTACAACACCACAGCCTGTCCACACTGTATCCTAAGGCATGTAAGGCTGCATTACCTTTTCTGTGTATGGGGGTCAACATGTGGTTTTTGGGGTGGCACTTGGGGGCAGCCACTCCCAGGCTGTGCACGTGTTCATGGGGACAGGATCCTTTGTGTGTTGTGCACATGACCACTGTGATGTGCAACTGTTCATTTCAGAGCATGTGGCATGGTCACATTTCCAGGTTGTGTATGTGTATGTCATGTCACATACCCCCAGAGTCCCATGTGGGAAGGTATATACATCGCAGGTGACCCATTGCCACAATAGTGATGGCCCTCCACAGTCTGTGTGCATGTTGTGTTTCCAATGTCTCTGATTCCATATGCACAATGGGAGACAGTCTCCACATCCACGTTGTTTGTGCATGGACTTTGATGTTGTGCGTGTGTGTGTCACAGACGTCCATGTCTGTCCTGCGGTGGCAACAGGGGCCACTACCTGTGGGAGTCATGTTTATTTTTCTGACGTGTACATGATACGCCATGTCATGCCAGTGTCCATGTGGCAAGACAGGGTCCCTGGGAATCTACCTGTCAATGAGCTGTGATGCCTGTGGCGCATCTGTCCAGACATGTCACTGTGGTGTGTGTTTGGAACGTGACAGCAGTAAATGGGTACTGTGACACAGCCTAATGGTTTCCCATAGCACAACCTGGAACCTGTTGTCAACACATGTTGAACTGAGATGTTAGATGATGGCCATGTAGGTGCCACATATGTCCATACAGAACGGCACACACATCAAGTACTTGTGTCTCGTAATGATGTATCATGTGATATTGAGTATGGTCAATGCCACATATGTGGGGTGACTGACAATCTTTCTTTCTTCACCTATGCACTGCAGGGCACCAGCTGTCCATAGACCATTCCCTGACCTTGCAACGATGGTGGAACGTGACAGCATCCGACGGTACCGCTTCACCAGGCAGCTGATTGAGGATTTGGCAGTGCGCTTGGCACCACATTTGCAACCTGGCCGGCCGTACCCTACAGCGCTGACCCCCAAGGTGAAGGTGATGGCAGCCTGTTAGACCTGTCAGCCCTAGGGTGGTCTTGCCCTGTTTTTTTTCTCCCTTTTGCGCCTCATTTTTGCCACCGTATTTTTACTGGACCTAGGTCTCCGGGCGCCTTACCACTGCTAACCAGTGCTGAGGTGCAGGTGCTCTCTCTCTCAAGATGGCTGCCACAGGCCCCTGCTCCTGCAGAGGGGCCTTGCACACATACACACTAGTAGCCAGGGTCAGGCTGGGACATAGGGATACAGTATCCATCCCGTCCCCGCCTCTGGGCCACATAGCCAGACATGTGGAAGGTTCCAGAACCTTCCGGGCTGTGGGAGGAGTTATGTTTTGCCGCCTTTAGGAGGGTCACCTGACCTAGGGGTATAAGAGGCTTGGAGGGAAATCTTTTAGTCAGTTGGGGCACCACTGATCCTGGGAGAACCTCTTCCGGAGTACAGGCTGTAGGGCCTAGGGGGGAGACCTACACTACTGCTGCTGACAAGGCTTAGGCACTGCTGTAGTAAGTTAGCTGAGGAACGCCCACCACCCACTGACCTTGCCCAGCGTGAGGGGACCCAGGGAACCACCTTCAGTGTGCTGGGAAGTATCATCCAGCACCCCCAGAACCACCAACTCATTCCCCCTCCTAAGAAGAAACCCCAAGAAGCAACCAAACAAGAACTGCCGCAAGAAACCTTAATTTGTAAGGCCTGACCGACCAGCAAGGCCAGAAACCTGAACTGCCAAACTGGGGATCACCAGGTAAAGCGCCGTGCCCTGAAGCGCTAGACCTTCACCCCCTATCTAATCCTGCCTGCTGCTGGGCTGTCCCCAAAACCCTTTCCAGTCAGCCCCTGCCAACCAGCCGCCAGCGCGCACCACGCCGCACCTCCACGTGGGAGGAATCACTCTGCAGCCACTGACCTCGTGGCTGGGATTTAACCTTGCGGCCGTCGCCGCGTGTGAGGAGCTGCGGGGGGTAGCGAGGCCCTCCCCGAGGCCGGAGAGGTGAGGTGCGCCATCCGCGCCCCCCACCGAAGGCCCGGAGTGTGGGAGATCACCGCCGCGGCCCAGGGACCCCTTCGTGACGAAGTCGCGGCCCAAAAGATCACCGCTGCGGCCCAGGGGCTCGCGTGAGGAAACTGAGGCCTAGCGAGAGGAACGAGGCCTCCAGGCCCCGCCGACGCCGTTGCCAGGAGACCGGGGATGCCGACCGCGTCATCGGCCGCGCCCCCGGGAAGGCCGCGCAACGATTGGGCGCCGGCTCCCGCCACGCCCCCAGCGCCGACGGAGGCCGGAGAAGAGCTCCGAATCACCAGAGGGAGACGGGAAGCTGGCCGGAGAGGACTGCCGGCTCCCGCTCCCTTCCCCGCAATCACCCCATCTGATCACGGGGGCCGGAGGAGAGCGATACCGGCCCCCAACGACCCGCAATACCGGCCGGAAGGCCGAGGACCCCAGTCCGGGCCCCGCCCTGTAAAACAAGGGCCGGCCCAGAACGGAGTCAGTCGCGCTGAAGAGCGACCAACGTACACACTGCAGGTGAGCCCGAGAGGCCCCTAGGACACGCAAGAACGCCACTGGGGGCCGGGGGCCACCGTTACCCGATTGATAACAAGGGGGAAGTCATCAAGCATTATACCCCCGAGGCGAGGCCCCGGAGAGTAGTGGGCCTGGCCTAAATTAACCCCTGAGAGACACAGAAGTCCTCACTTACAGGAAGGCCCCAGAATAAAGGACATGTTGAGGGGTTCCCTAAGTCGTTCACCAGTCTCATTGTTACGCCTGCTGTAATTACTGTCTAGGCCTGATGCATATGCTTATAACTGCAAAGTCTTTGCCTAGTGTGAAGGTGCTTAATTGAGTTGAGCTGAAGTGTACACCGCCAAGAGTTGAAGTGTTTTATGTTGCAGGTGTATCGGAGTTGCGACGCCCACTGTACTGAATGTGGGTGCGCCTAGATTAATGCAGGCCCTGTTTGAAATGTAACGTGAAATGCCCTTTATAAGTAATTGAATATTCATGAGGTGAACTGCATGTTTTAGGCCCATGTTTTATTATTGCACCCTGTGATCATTATTGGTGCTACGTTTAGGAGATGATTCCTGCGGCCTTTTAGTGGCCTACAATGTTGATGAGCTATGATGCTTTAATGAAAGTACGCACCAGTTGAGTAATGCAATGACTTTAAATGTTGACCTGAATTAATCTGCCTCATCTGATGCTGCATTGATTTATATAAAAGATCTTGTTTTTAAATACACAAGCCTGGTGTGGTGTCACGTTATTGCGTCCGCATTCCTGAGTCAAAGTAAGAGTGTGCTGCACAACTGCCTTACACATTGCCTTCGGGTGCTTTCCCGCCTCGCGCCATGCTACCGTGCCGGACTCGGTAACCCCGTTTCCAACATTGGTGGCAGTGGTGGGATAAGGACTGGTGTTTGTGCAGCACCCTACAGTGACTCAGTGTGCGCCGCAATTGGACACCTATTGTAATGCAAGCGCTAAGAATTCTTTTGTGATTGCCTGATTGTGTACATTCCTGTGTTAGACCTGCTACCTACAGTCTAGAACCCTTTCCCTAAATTGTCTGGGGCCCCACCTAGCAGGATGGAGTTTGAGTTGGCCAACCTAGAAAGGTATACGGTGACACAGCTCAAGGAATTCTGTCTAGAGAGGGGGTGTCCGTCAGGCGAGGCGCCAGGAAGGAGGTGCTTCAGAAAGCTTTGAGGGCATGGGTAATGGCCCACCCGGGGGAAGAGGGGACGAGGAGCAGAGGGAGGCAGACAACCCAGGAGAACTGGACCTACTGCACATTGACGTTAGCGAGAATGTGTTGCCAGGAAGACGTTCCAGGGCAGGCAGTAGTGCGTCAGGGGGAGTTTGTCTGCAGAGGAATTTGAAGACAGGAGGGAGGAGAGGCAATTGAGGTTAGAACTTGCTAGGATGGACAGGGAAGGAGAACAGGCAAGGCTAGCCATGGAAGAAAGGAAGCTTGCGCATGAGCTTAGCCTGAAGGAACTAGAGCTCCGAGCCTTGCAGATGGAGATGCAGGGCAATTTGAATGGTGGCAGCGTACCTGCTGGGGTTCCACAGGAGCCCAAGTTTTATCTACCTAGAGAGGTGATAACCAGTTTTAGTGTGGGAGATGACATCGATAAGTGGTTGGCGGCGTACAAGGTATCGTTGGTGGCCCACAGGGTTCCTGAGCTACTGGGGGGAGGTCTCTACAGGTACATACCTCCACCAGTAAGGGACACACTTTTGACCTTGGACAAGGGGGATCAGACAAACTACCCTATCATGAAGGAGGCCCTGCTTAAGAAGTTTGGCCTCACCCCAGAGAAGTACCACCAAAAGTTCCGCAACAGCCACAAGCTTCACACACAAAACTGGGTGGATTTTTTTGATTATGCCCGGAAGGCATTGGAGGGTTGGGTGCGTGGCAGCAACATTGATGATTACAAAGGGCTGTACGACCTGTTCTTGAGAGAGCACCTCCTAGAGAAATGTTTTCCGGAGCTGCGCCAGTACTTGGTGGACCGCAAGCTGACCAATTCGAGGGAGCTTGCAGAGGAGGCAGACACGTGGGTCAGCACTCGGGTGTCCCACAAGGGAGCCGGGGCAGACCCCCCGAAAGGTGGACAGGGGTTCCCCCAGAAGAAAGAGGGGGGAGATAAAAGGAGGGAGTTCTTTAAAGGCCCCCAAATAGACCGCCTGGGAGAGGGGTAGGTTCCCCATCCCAAACTGGATTCCAGAAACCCACTTACCCTGACAGGAGTCAGCAGCCCAGAACTGTCCGGTGCTACGAGTGCGGGGAGGTTGGACACTACAAGGGGGATCCCCAGTGTCACAAGAGAACCCCAGCCCCCACAGGAGGTAAGAGCCCCAGGGTGGCCAGTGTAGCGCTTGGGGAGGAGTTGTCCCTAGGTAGGGGAGGTGAGTGGACAGGCTTGACCTTAGTTTCCCTGGGGGATAGAGAGATCATCCCACGGGTTCAGGTACCCTCGAACACTGCCAAGTATCGGCAGAGGGTCCTGGTGAACGGGGAGGAGGTGGAGGCGCTGAGGGACACAGGTGCCAGCATGACGATGGTGAGACGTCAGCTGGTGTCCCCAGAGCAGGTGATTCCTGAGGTATTCCACCCGGTTGTTATGGCTGATAATAGCCTGGGTCATTACCCCGTGGCCCAAGTTCCCTTTGAGTGGGGAGGAGTATCAGGCCTGTTGAAGGTTGCGGTGAGCCCTGCCATGCCAGTTGACTGTCTGCTGGGTAACGACTTGGAACATTCTGCCTGGAGGGAGGTAGAGTTCAATGCCCATGCTGAGATGTTGGGATTACCAGGATGGACTTGCGTCGTCACGCGGTCCATGACTGCCCGACAAGGAACTCAGCCCGGGTTGGAGCCTGAAATAATGGCCCAGCCCACTGCTGGACGAGGAGATGTCCAGGAGGAAGCACCCGGTGAGATGGATGGGGAGCCCGCGGAGGTGACCCCGGAGTCCGCTGAGGTGGATGGTGTTCCCGTGGGGGACCTGCCGACCCCTGCAGAGTGGCAGGTGGAAGGAGGGCCTACCCGGGAGGAATTCTGCCGGGCGCAGAAGGAGTGCCCTACGCTTGAAGGCATGCGGCAGCAGGCCGAAGCCCAAGCAACTGGAACAGAGACTGGTAACTACCATGTCTACTGGGAGGATGGTCTCCTCTACAGTGAGCCTAAGGCTCCGGTGCATGGGTCATCAAGGGCCGTAGTGGTCCCCCAATGCTACCGAGCCTTTCTGCTAGAGTTGGCACACGAGATACCCCTAGCAGGACACCTGGGCCAGGACAAGATGTTTGCGAGTTTGGTCCCACATTTTTACTGGCCCAGGATGCGCGTCACCTCTGACACTTTCTGAAAGACCTGCACCACTTGCCAGGCGAGCGGCAAGACAGGGACTAAAGTGAAGGTCCCTCTGGAACCTCTCCCGGTTGTCGGTACCCCTTTTGAGCGGGTAGGGATTGACATTGTCGGGCCGTTGGACCTGCCGACTTCTGCGGGACACAGGTTCATCTTGGTGTTGGTGGACCACGCCACCCGGTACCCAGAGGCAATCCCTCTGAGGACCCTCACTGCACCAGTGGTGGCGCGGGCCCTGATGGGGATTTTTACCCGAGTGGGATTCCCCAAGGTCATGGTGTCAGATAGGGGCACGAACTTCATGTCGGCCTACATGCAGGCCATGTGGAAGGAGTGTGGAGTGACCTACCGGTTCTCCACTCCTTACCACCCCCAGACGAACGGGCTCGTGGAGCGTTTCAATAAGACCTTGAAGGGGATGATCCGGAGCCTACCCGAGGACTTGAGAAGGAAGTGGGACGTCCTCTTACCCTGTCTGCTCTTCTCCTACCAAGAGGTGCCGCAGAAGGGGGTCGGTTTCAGCCCCTTTGAGCTGCTGTATGGCCACCCCGTTCGGGGGCCCCTCAGTCTTGTCAAGGAGGGGTGGGAGAAGTCTTCCTCGAAGCTTCCCCGTGATGTGGTCAGCTATATGCTGGCATTCCGCAGCCAAGTGGCCAAGCTGTGGAAGGAAGCCTCGGACAACCTAGAGGCTAGTCAGGCCGTCATGAAGAAGTGGTATGACCGGAACGCTCGGACGGTAGAGTTGGACGCTGGACAGAAGGTGTGGGTCATGGAGCCAGGAGAGCTTAGCGCCCTCCAGGACCGGTGGACTGGACCATTTGAGATCTTGGAAAGGAAAGGCCAGACCACTTACGTCGTCGATGTGAAGACCCCCCGTCAACCCCACAGGGTGTTCCACGTCAACCGCCTGAAGCCACACCAGGAGCGTTCAGAGCTCACTCTCCTGATGATAACAGATGGAAGTGAGGAGGAGGAGAGTGAGCCTCTTCCAGACCTTCTGGCGGCCCATGAGAAGGATGGCTCGGTGGAGGGAGTGGTCCTCACCCCATCCTTGACCCCAGAGCAACAGAGGGACTGCCGCCAGGTCTTGGGGCAGTACGCCTCGTTGTTCTCCCTCACGCCTGGGATCACGCACCTGTGTACCCATGATGTGGACACAGGGGACAGTCCGCCCGTAAAAACCAAGTCTTACCGGCTGTCCGATAAGGTCAAGGCTAGTATCCAGGGTGAGGTTACCAAGATGCTAGAACTGGGGGTGATTGAGCCTTCCAGTAGCCCTTGGGCTAGTCCGGTGGTGTTGGTGCCGAAAGCGGCCCCACCGGGCACCACACCGGAACTTCGGTTCTGTGTGGATTACCGCGGACTCAACTCAGTCACTAAGACCGACGCTCACCCGATCCCTCGGGCGGATGAGCTCATTGACCGGCTGGGAGCAGCCCGGTATCTGAGTACCATTGATTTGACGTCAGGCTATTGGCAGATCGCTATGGCGGAAGGAGCAAGGGAGAAGACTGCGTTCTCCACCCCCGAGGGCCACTTTCAATTTCGGGTGATGCCCTTCGGGTTGAAAAATGCTCCAGCCACTTTCCAGCGGTTGGTGAACCAGGTGCTGTCTGGCCTAGAGGCCTTCTCTGCTGCCTACCTGGATGACATAGCTGTCTTCAGTAGCAGCTGGGAGGACCATCTGGAGCATCTCCAGGAGGTGCTACAGGCTCTGCAACGGGCTGGTCTAACCATCAAGGCCAGCAAGTGCCAGATTGGACAGGGATCTGTCGTGTACCTGGGACATCTGGTGGGCGGAGGTAAGGTGCAACCCCTCCAAGCCAAGATCGAGACCATCTTGGCCTGGGAGCCCCCAAGACCCAAACAGAGGTCCGGGCTTTTCTCGGCCTCACGGGATACTACCGCCAGTTCGTCAAGGGATATGGAACCATTGTGGGCCCTTTGACGGAATTGACTTCGAAGAAGCAGCCACGCAGAGTCATCTGGACGGCTGCCTGCCAGGAAGCCTTTGAGACCCTCAAACGTGCAATGTGCACCGCACCGGTGCTCAGGACTCCAGACTTTGGACGGGAATTTATCGTGCAGACAGACGCTTCTGAGCATGGCATAGGAGCTGTGCTCTCGCAGCTGAATGACGATGGCCAAGACCAGCCAGTGGCCTTCATTTCCCGAAGACTACTCCCCGGGAACAGCGGTGGAGTACCATCGAAAGAGAAGCCTTTGCCGTGGTTTGGGCTGTAAAGAAGTTGAGGCCATACCTTTTTGGTTGTCACTTCCTGATCCAGACCGAGCACAGACCCCTTCACTGGCTCATGCAGATGAGAGGCGAAAACCCCAAATTGTTGAGTTGGTCCATTTCCCTCCAGGGGATGGACTTTCGGGTGGAACATCGACCCGGTGTAGACCACTCCAACGCTGACGGTCTCTCCCGGTTTTCCGCCTTAGCGACGAGAACTCCCTAGAGGTTGGGAAGCTCTCCCCTCTTTCGGCTGGGGGGACGCGTGTTAGACCTGTCAGCCCTAGGGTGGTCTTGCCCTGTTTTTTTTCCCCTTTTGCGCCTCATTTTTGCCACCGTATTTTTACTGGACCTAGGTCTCCGGGCGCCTTACCACTGCTAACCAGTGCTGAGGTGCAGGGGCTCTCTCTCTCAAGATGGCTGCCACAGGCCCCTGCTCCTGCAGAGGGGCCTTGCACACATACACACTAGTAGCCAGGGTCAGGCTGGGACATAGGGATACAGTATCCATCCCGTCCCCGCCTCTGGGCCACATAGCCAGACATGTGGAAGGTTCCAGAACCTTCCGGGCTGTGGGAGGAGTTATGTTTTGCCGCCTTTAGGAGGGTCACCTGACCTAGGGGTATAAGAGGCTTGGAGGGAAATCTTTTAGTCAGTTGGGGCACCACTGATCCTGGGAGAACCTCTGCCGGAGTACAGGCTGTAGGGCCTAGGGGGGAGACCTACACTACTGCTGCTGACAAGGCTTAGGCACTGCTGTAGTTAGTTAGCTGAGGAACGCCCACCACCCACTGACCTTGCCCAGCGTGAGGAGACCCAGGGAACCACCTTCAGCGTGCTGGGAAGTATCATCCAGCACCCCCAGAACCACCAACTCATTCCCCCTCCTAAGAAGAAACCCCCAAGAAGCAACCAAACAAGAACTGCCGCAAGAAACCTTAATTTGTAAGGCCTGACCGACCAGCAAGGCCAGAAACCTGAACTGCCAAACTGGGGATCACCAGGTAAAGCGCCGTGCCCTGAAGCGCTAGACCTTCACCCCCTATCTAATCCTGCCTGCTGCTGGGCTGTCCCCAAAACCCTTTCCAGTCAGCCCCTGCCAACCAGCCGCCAGCGCGCACCACGCCGCACCTCCACGTGGGAGGAATCCCTCTGCAGCCACTGACCTCGTGGCTGGGATTTAACCTTGCGGCCGTCGCCGCGTGTGAGGAGCTGCGGGGGTAGCGAGGCCCTCCCGAGGCCGGAGAGGTGAGGTGCGCCGTCCGCGCCCCCACCGAAGGTCCGGAGTGTGGGAGATCACCACCGCGGCCCAGGGACCCCTGCGTGACGAAGTCACGGCCCAAAGATCACCGCTGCGGCCCAGGGGCTCGCGTGAGGAAACTGAGGCCTAGCGAGAGGAACGAGGCCTCCAGGCCCCGCCGACGCCGTTGCCAGGAGACCGGGGACGCCGACCGCGTCATCGGCCGCGCCCCGGGAAGGCCGCGCAACGATTGGGCGCCGGCTCCCGCCACGCCCCCAGCGCCGACGGAGGCCGGAGAAGAGCTCCGAATCACCAGAGGGAGACGGGAAGCTGGCCGGAGAGGACTGCCGGCTCCCGCTCCCTTCCCCGCAATCACCCCATCTGATCACGGGGGCCGGAGGAGAGCGATACCGGCCCCCCAACGACCCGCAATACCGGCCGGAAGGCCGAGGACCCCAGTCCGGGCCCCGCCCTGTAAAACAAGGGCCGGCCCAGAACGGAGTCAGTCGCGCTGAAGAGCGACCAACGTACACACTGCAGGTGAGCCCGGGAGGCCCCTAGGACACGCAAGAACGCCACTGGGGGCCGGGGGCCACAGTTACCCGATTGATAACAAGGGGGAAGTCATCAAGCATTATACCCCCGAGGCGAGGCCCCGGAGAGGAGTGGGCCTGGCCTAAATTAACCCCTGAGAGACACAGAAGTCCTCACTTACAGGAAGGCCCCAGAATAAAGGACATGTTGAGGGGTTCCCTAAGTCGTTCACCAGTCTCATCGTTACGCCTGCTGTAATTACTGTCTAGGCCTGATGCATATGCTTATAACTGCAAAGTCTTTGCCTAGTGTGAAGGTGCTTAATTGAGTTGAGCTGAAGTGTACACCGCCAAGAGTTGAAGTGTTTTATGTTGCAGGTGTATCGGAGTTGCGACGCCCACTGTACTGAATGTGGGTGCGCCTAGATTAATGCAGGCCCTGTTTGAAATGTAACGTGAAATGCCCTTTATAAGTAATTGAATATTCATGAGGTGAACTGCATGTTTTAGGCCCATGTTTTATTATTGCACCCTGTGATCATTATTGGTGCTACGTTTAGGAGATGATTCCTGCGGCCTTTTAGTGGCCTACAATGTTGATGAGCTATGATGCTTTAATGAAAGTACGCACCAGTTGAGTAATGCAATGACTTTAAATGTTGACCTGAATTAATCTGCCTCATCTGATGCTGCATTGATTTATATAAAAGATCTTGTTTTTAAATACACAAGCCTGGTGTGGTGTCACGTTATTGCGTCCGCATTCCTGAGTCAAAGTAAGAGTGTGCTGCACAACTGCCTTACACATTGCCTTCGGGTGCTTTCCCGCCTCGCGCCATGCTACCGTGCCGGACTCAGTAACCCCGTTTCCAACACAGCCCTACACTTCTTTGCCACCGGTACCTTTCAACACACTGTGGCGTCTGCTGGTGGGATGTCACAGACTATGTTCAGCTGTGTGCTACGCGATGTTTTGGAGGCAATGTTGAGATGCCTGAACCAGTACATCTATTTCCCTAAACGTCAACAACTCACTGACGTCAAGAGTGACTTCTATGCCCTGGGGAGGATGCCACATGTCATTGGCTCCATTGATGGGACACATGTGGCTTTGGTACCACCACAGGCACATGAGCAGGCATACAGGAACAGGAAACATTATCATTCGATCAATGCTCTGGTGGTATGTCTTGCAGATATGTGCATCTCACACGTGTGTGCCCGTTTTCCTGGTTCGGCACACAATGCCTACGTGATGAGGAGTAGTCGCAACCCGAGGATGATGTCACAGATGCAGAACCAGCGTGCCTGGCTTGTCGGTGTGTACTGACTTTGTACCATTGTGTGTGTTCTGCTATGTTGTATTCCGCCCTCTTTTCCAACTCAGCTAATGTGCAATTGTCTGTCTGTAGGTGACTCCGGATACCCCAACATGCCATGGTTGCTGACACCCCTCAGGAACCCTGTGACACCAGCCCAGATGCGCTACAATGAGGCACATGGTCGGACCAGGAGAGTGATCGAGCGGACATTTGGTCTCCTGAAGAGCCGCTTCCGCTACCTGGACAAGACAGGAGGGGCCCTCCCATATGCCCCAGCAAAGGTGTGCAAGATTGTCATCGTCTGCTGCATGCTACACAACCTGGCAGTGCGGAAGGAGTTGCCTCTCATCCTGGATGACGATGACCAACATCCGCCACCGGTGGAGGATCCTGGCCTGGGCCACGATGCCAGTGATGATGATGATGATGGTGATGTCCGCACACAGCTCATCACCAACTTCTTCAGCTGAATGTGAGTATCCAGTGAGTTGTCATGCCAATGATGTGAGTTTGCGTGATATGTGTTGGTGGTGCTCTGGTGCTGTTTGAGTGTGGCCATGTGCTACTTGACTGGAAGCGTGCAGCGATGTGTCCTTACAGGTAGTCTGTACTCACCAACAGTGTTGACATGCTAACTTGGTTTTCTGTGAGTATCTTGTGACATGTATTGGCCATGTGTATTGCAGTTCTGTCCTGTTCTTCGGAGCTTTTGACTGTGTGTCATGTCTGTCCTTCACAGGGTACTTTCAGAGTTGTTTGGTTAACTGTGATCCCCCGACACCATGATTCAACTTCCAGGGTGGAAGCAGTTGTTTCCCCTACAGGTGATGTGCCACACACCCCTGGACTTTCTTTCTTCTACACTTGTTGACTGTGTGTCCCCTGCCACGTAGGATTACCTTGCATCTGTAGTGGAAACAACATGTTGCAAATGTGTAATAAACTTGTGCTTCACTTTGGGATGTGCGTTGTCTGTCGTCACACATCTGACTGACATGTGCTTACTGCACCTGTGGGCTAGTTAACACAGACTGTGAATAGGTGTGGTGTCTGTGCATTGCACTGTATTTCCTGGCAACATCAGTGTAGGCGATGAGTCTGATGGCCCTGGTGTGTATGTGTTGTGTAGCCCTAGTGGTGTGTCTCCCTCATATGTGTCACGTCTCCATGACTCACATGACGGTGTTGAACTTGCTGTAGTAGTTAGCATTCAAGTGTCATTTAGCAGATCACCATCTCCATGACAGAAACCACATTGGAATCACAACAGAGGCAAGTATGGTGTATTGGTGAGTTTAATTCCATACATGTGTGAGGATAGTGCACAGGATGGTGGGTGCTGTACATTGAGATTGTAATCCAAAGTTCCCAGATGAGTTGGAAGTCTTGGTAGCAGAAATGTCCTGAGTAAAGTCCACGGTCATCTGATACATTGGGCCAACTTAAGCTCCCCATGTCATGTGGGAGAGTTGGGTTGCATTCGACAGGGTGAACAGTTTGCACACAAAGGAGATTTTCCAGAACAGGTTTTGGGTTCTTGGGGGATGTACATGGCCATCAACCTATCAGTTTTCCTTCCTCGGATGACCCCTCTTATTTCGGGGGGGACCCTCACGTGCAGGCTGCTGCGGTGCAGAGGACTCTCCGCCAGAGTCATCCTCCCTCCCTGTGGCAGTTGCAATTGTTGCAGCACCAGATGTTGTGGGCACACAGGGAGGTGTGGCCATGTTGGTGCTAATCTGGCGGAGGCATGTCAATATGTCCCTATGCACCGCTGTCAGTTCTTCCAATGTGTCCCACTTGGACTCCATGCCAGACACGCGTGTCTCCATACGGGACATGTGTGTCTCACTCTCCACACAGGACATGTGTGAGTCCAAGCGGGCATGATGGGCATCCTGCTGCTGTTGAATGTCCTTGAGGATCCCCTCTACCTGGCTGACCTCTCCGGTGCTATTCTGGTACGCATCAGCAATGCGTGCCAGTTGTGGGTCATCATGCAGTCCAGACCCCTCTGCAAACAGCGACCTATGTCTACCACCCCTCCCACCACCCCACGCGACACGTGCCGGACCTGTGTTGGCACGCACAGGTGACCGTAGGCCCACTTGGGGGTTGTTACTGGGGTCGTTGTCCGTTGCTCCACATTGGGCCGGGGTCCGTGTGCTGTTGTCATTGGTGGTCCTTGGTCTGTCCGTGTCGGCGGGGGTGGTCTGTGTGTTGGCAGTTGTTGGAGGGGTGGGTGCAGGGGGTGCAGATGGTGGTCCTGCTGGTGCTGCATGATGACTCACACCGGAGGTGCCAGGTAGGTCTTCGCCATCCGAGGAGGGCAGAGGCTGTTCCACACCAGTGAGCTCAGTATCCCCCGGAGCCTGGGACAGGGACTCCTCATCGTCTGCTGCTCTGTCCCCATCATCACCTGTTTTTGGGAGACACACACAATGTATGTTATGTTTCTGCAGGCATCAATGGTTCACACACCTGACAGTTGTGACTGTACCTCTGGATGCGGGCCTGTACATTGCATTGTCCTAAGTTGTCACAGTCAGAGGTTGATATTGGTGTAGCACATTGTCCTGCAAACTTGAAGCATTTCAATGTGAATGTTGAGGTGTGTACATGGACAGCATTGGTTGTATTTGGTGGACATCCGGCCCTCCTTTTCTCCCCAGCCCAGTTATCCCACCATGAAGCATGCCACCCTTGCAGTGGGTTGAGGTTGACTCTCAGGATGTCAGTCAGTGGTGTCCTGTTGTTTGTTGGTGCCCAGTTCCCAACAAGGCCTTGTGCTCCCCACAACAGAGCACCATTGTCAGACATCTTTGAAGTGGCTTTTCACTCCCTGTGAGGTGTGCATGCTTCAGTGTGAGCTTGCTGGGCCATGTGGGTGGGGGATGTTGAGCTGTGACTACCACTCCCATCATGCTATTGCCTACGCCCCCTTCCCAGCATGCCCATACTTCCTTCCTTTTGAGTGGACTTCACTGTGTGTGAATGTGACAGCAATGGCAAGATGGCTGACAGTGTGGTCCTGTTGTTTGTTGGTGCCCAGTTCCCAGCAGGGCCTTGTGCTCCCCACAGCAGTACCCAGTGTCAGCCATCTTGTCAGTTATTTTCCACTCCCTGTGAGGTGTGCATGCTTCAGTGTGAGCTTGCTGGGCCATGTGGGTGGGGATGTTGAGCTGTGACTACCACTCCCATCATGCTATTGCCTACAACCCCCTTCCCAGCATGCCCATACTTCCTTCCTTTTGACTCTGCTTCCCTGTGGGGTAGTGTGCCTGTGCTGAAACGATGGCTGACAGTGTTGTCCTGGCGTTTTTTTGGCTACAAGTCCCATGAGTGTCCCTGTGCTTCACACAGCATAACCCAGGGTTGTGGTTCTTTGTGGGATATTTAATTAGAGTGTG
Source organism: Calotriton arnoldi (assembly GCA_963921515.1). Classification (NCBI taxonomy): domain Eukaryota; kingdom Metazoa; phylum Chordata; class Amphibia; order Caudata; family Salamandridae; genus Calotriton; species Calotriton arnoldi. The sequence continues at coordinate 110,779 of CAWUFW010018390.1, read as the reverse complement.
AGGCATTGCATTCTCCCAGGTGAGTTGTGTGGAGTTTGTGTTAAGGGGGTGTGTAAGGAAAGCTGCTTGTAACTATGGTCAGAGCTGTCAGTCCTCCTTCCCACCCAGCCAGATATCCCACCATGGAACGTGCTTCCATTGCAGGGAGTGCAAGTTGTCTTTCAGGATGTCAGGCAGTGGTGTCCTGCTGTTGGTTGGTGCCCAGTTCCCAGCAGGGGCTTGTGCTCCCCACAGCAGTACCCAGTGTCAGCCATCTTGTCAGTTGTTTTCCACTCCCTGTGATGTGAGCATGGTTCAGAGTGGTGTTGATGGGCCAATTGTGAGGGTGCGCAATATCTGTGACTACAACTCCCATCATGCTATTGGCTACACTGACTTCACCTGCATACACATAATTCCTTCCTTTCAGTGAGCTTCCCTGTGAGGTGGTGTTCTAGTGGTGGCAAAATGTCTAACTGTGTTTGTTGGTTATATTTGTGCCACTGCCTTGCTGTATTTGTAGTTAGGTTTGTACATATCATGATACAGTTACATATCACTATGAGATGGCATGTATTGTGTTTATCTGATTGACAGACAAATCTTGGGGTGATTATCTTTTGGTTGCTGTGGATTTGCTAAGGGTGCATGATTTGACTATCCCCTTGACAGTGATGTGTGTGTTTTGTCACACAATATTGGGTATATTAGTTGTGTACTCACCAGGCTCTGGGATGTTTGATAGTCCATATACCCTCACTGGTGGTAGGATGGCCCGCACCTTCTCCTCCCAGGGCCTGAGGTATAGTGGTTTGGCAGGAGGGCCACTGCCAGTGCGCTGACTCAAGATGTAATCCTTCTTTAGTAGGTCCCTGACCGTCCTGCGCACATCATATCACCTGTTCTGGATGTCTTCCTTTGTGCGCAAACATGGTGATTGTGCGTTGACCCTGTCGACGATCCTCTCCCACATCTTGGTTTTCTGCGACATGGGGGTCTGTTGGACCAATGTACCGAACAACTGGGGCTCTACCCTGAGGATCTCATCTACCATGACTTCCAATTCACTGTCTAGGAACTTTGGATTCTTCTTTGGGGGCATGGTGATGGGTGGTGGTGGTGATTGATGTGTGTGTGGGTGTGCAAGTGAGGGTGTGTGGGTGTAGGTTTTGCTGGGTGTATGTGAGGGTGCTATTTGTTGAGGTGCTAATGGTGTGTGGCTTGTGTGATGGATGAGCTGTGAGTGTGTCTGTGGTTGCTGTCTGATGGTGTTCTGTGCTGGCAGGTCAGTTGAATTTGCAAAGGATCATGGTAGGGATTTGTGGCCTTTATATGGGTGGAGTTGGGGGTGTGTCCTTGTTCTTTTTTTTTTTCCCCTGTATTTATTGACTTTGTAATTGCTTGTTTGGCCCTTTTTTTTGTATTTTTCCCTTTGTATTTTTTGTGCATGTAGGAGTCATTCTTCTGACCGAGTGGGACGCTGCAGTTGTCTCATGCGAGCTTCTCTGAGTCGTTCACGCTGTGTTTCTGCTAGGTTTATTGTCGTTCTCCGAGGATTGGCTTCTTTCTGCTGGCTTTTGTATGCGTGTCGGTCGTACGGCTTGAGCTCCGTGCGACTCGGTCTGATTTTGCACGCATTACATCGTACTGCGCGGGTCGGAGTTCGCGGGTACGTTTCGTTCGGGTCCATGCCTGGTGCGTGTCGGTCGGGTCGATTCGCGTGGTTTTCCGGCCGGATAGCTTGTTTCCGTGCGGTTCGGTCATTCGGCTTGTGTTCCGTACGAGTCGGTCGTGATTCACATGCATTTCATCGTACTACCCAGGTCGGGCGACGCCGGTACGTGTCGGTCGGATTAAATTCCCGTACCGAGTCGGTCGGTACGTTTTCCGGCCCGAATCGGAATCGGCCCCTTAATGCCACTGATGGGGGTAGGAGACTTAAGTGGTCACAGCTAACCTCAGATTCTTTTTATAACTCTTGTATACTCAGGGGTCGATTCCGATCTCGGTCGGAAGGCCTCCGAATCGGATTTGGCTTCACCGGATCCGAGTCGGAGGCTTTGTTTCCGACCGAGTCGTACAGAGGTCCGGACGCCCAAGTATGATGCGAATGAACGCGAAATCGCCGACCGAATCGTTTCCGGGTCCGAACCGCTCCGTATGACTCGTTCGCACTTGATTCATAACGCGCAATGGAGACGTTTTACGACTGAGCCAGTACGATGCATGATCCGGACAGCCGGATCGAGTCGGAGTCTCCGGGACGAAAAGGCTCCAGGAAGCGGACTTTGGGGGTCCGTGCCGGACCCCCTTTGCCCGTAGCCTTACGAGTCGGACACAGGGGGTGACCCAAGGGTCCCACCTATACATGCATGTACGGTGCGGGCGTGAGCGAGGCGTCCCCGCGATAGGGGGCACACTTCTCCAAGACATGCTATTTTCACAATGGGAGTCTATGTACGCGTCGTACAACAGGCTCCCATTGACTTCAATGGGGCTCCGAGCGACACGAGTCCGTCAGCGCTCGATTGCATCGTACTCGCTCGCTCGGAGCCAAGGGGCACGAATCGGTCGGATATCACTCCAGGATCGTGTCGGACGGAACGGTTTCCGACCCGGATCGGAATCGGCCCCTCAGTGTCAGACAGAGATTGATATTTGTTCAGGTCAACAGAATAATTAATTCATAATTCTGAATGCATTTCTGCTATCTCAAATACCATTTCTAATTTATTGAAGGCACCAGCTTTGTGGCAACATAACCTGGTACAGAGATGGTTTGATACAAGTTGTTCCCGAGTATTGAAAACTCTCAAAAAAGCATTGAGTGCCAAACCTAGGGATCCTTTTCTTGTTAAGAATAGCCGACGTCTATACAAAGTAGAACTGGCGAGATGCAAGATTATTTTAATGGATGAGGCTTGGTTAGATTTGATTGAGGCAAGTTCTTTGAAGAATAGCTCCAAATTTTCGGGCATCATTAATAGCCCTTTTTCGCCGTAGAAGGTGCTGCCTTCCTGGAGGCCCATATCATCAAAGAGAGTTGGGTGAGGCATTTTGAGGAAATCTATAATTCCCCTTCTTCTGACTTTAGAGGATGAATTGGTACAATCAGAGGGAAAGTTGTTTTATCTTTTTCTGCCGAGGAGGTGAGGAAGGGTATATTGGGGCTGTCCATGAAGGCCCCGGGTCCTGATGAGATCCCACCGACCTCTACGCTTCTGATGTGGAGGTCTGGATACCCGTCCTCACCTCCATTATTAATGTGCTAGTTATTGCAGGTCCCCCGAGGTCATGGGCAAAGTCTACCATCATACCTGTTTCAAGAACAGAGACAGTAACCATTGCTACAGGCCAATTTTCTTGCTTGATTCTGTGGTAAAGGTGGTAGGGTGTGTTCTTCTGGAAAGACTCTCCAAGTGGGCAGCTGACAATAATGCCTTATCCGATGTGCAGTATGTATTCCGTTCTGGGCGCTCAGTGATCGATCAATGCCTGAACCTGTCTTTGGTTTTAAGTAAATATACCGCTGCCTGCCCTTGTTCAATACATCTGGCATTCATGGATTCGCCATCTACCTTCAATTGTGTCAACAAAATCAAGCTCTGGCAGATCATGCTGTCCATGTGGGTTGACCCGAGATATTGTTTTTTTCCTGAGGGACATCCACAGGGACATTGTGGCTGCGGTACGTTATTCAAAGGACTTAAAGGTCACTCGCCAATTTCAAATACAAAGAGGGGTCCGGCAGGGCTGTATTTTGGCCACATATCTTTTTAATCTTTATGTTAACAATCTGTGGCAGGTTTTATCGGATTTAAAAGTAGATTGTCCACAGGTGGGGCAGCGGTGTCTGCCAGTACATTTTTTTATGCAGACGACGCGGTCTTTATGGCCCGGACTGCCAGAGGTTTGCAGGCCCTGCTGAACGCTTTTGTGCATTGCATGATGAATTTCGATTTATTAATTAATGACAAAAAAATCTTATGTGATGGTTGTGGGACCCCGATCCATTAAATTGCATACTTTTAATGTCAGCCCCGCTTCAGTGCCAAAGACCTGTGTATTCCTTTATTTGAGAGTGCAGTTCTATTCTGACATTAATTGGCATCCCTTGGCACGTAGGAAAAAAGGAGGATTTCATTAGGGTGATCGGTGCTGTTTTTAACTTTGCCACACAGTTGGGCAGTAGACCGACTAGGGTCCTTTTACAGACTTATAGGGCTAAATATATCTCCAAAGTAAACTATGGGGATACATTACCCAGGATCAGTGACAAACTGTTGAAAATGCTTTTTGGAGATGGTTTTTGTGTGTTCAGCAAGGTACCTCCACATTTGTAGTGCATGAAGAAATGGGGGTGGCCTATTTATCTGATATTACGGGTTTTCGTCCCCTTTCCCTTTGACTAAAAATTTGGTTCAGCCCTGAGAATCATCTGAGCAAAGAAATCTTAAAGGATTGTTTGGCTTGTGATTATTTCCATCACATTCCCTGGTTTAAATATATCAGGGATCGTTTTTTGAACCTAGGCAGGGGAGACTTATTTAATGATCCTCATAAGATCTGTAAGAAGGATCACAATTGGGTGAAAGATCACTTCTTTAGAGGGCGACTGTTGGATAGGGAAGAAGGCGCTCTGATGAAGCCCAGTGTCCGTCGATATGCCATGCTGAAAACTGTTTCTACCACGGAGCCCTATCTTCTATGGGTTAAAAGCAGATATGTTCGTTTTCTATTAACTAGGTTTCGGCTGGATCTTTTTGCCTTTCTTTTAGCCTATCCTAGTGGGATGAATAGGGGCCAAAACCTCTTGCCCTGTGACTGCAATAGCAAGTCCCCATAGGACATGTTACAAATTACAATGTTTTGTAATTTTTATGTGGTGCCCAGGAAGATATATATTATCCCCAGTTTAAAAGGGCTACATTTACTCAGGTCCGCCCGGCCTTTGTTTATTTACAAATGCTTTCAGGAGATATTGTTCTTAATGTTCTTAGTTTTTTACAAGTTGCTGTCAGGCTTAGAAAAATCTGTGATTAGTAATTATAGTTATTGGGCGTATGTCAATTGTTGTCTTGTGTAAGATCCCCTTTTAGGAATTATTCCTTTAACCTTATATTGGCGGGTCTTTTTATGGGTTTTGTCCTGCTTTAATGTGATTTTTTAATTGATGTGTATATAATGACCTGTTGTACTTTTATGGTTTTTATATCAAAAGCTGAATAAAGTCTATATTGATTGATTAGTTTTTGGTTTCACCGTCCCTTCTCCCCAGAATAGTCGACTCTAAAATAGAAGTCCCGGTCCTCTCTGATCAAGCCCCAGTATGGTTGACATTAAACCTGGTTGTTCCACGGCGAACATTTCCTAGGCCATGGGTCATCAATGACGGCGCACTTCGAGACCTAGTTCTCTGTGACCGTATCAAAGATGTTATTGAACGCTACTTTCCTGTAAAGGACACTGGTGAGGAGCCACTGTTGACCTTATGGTATGCTGCGAAAGCATTATTCTGTGCGGAATCTATTTCCCATACGGCCACATTCCAGGGCAACTAAATTCTGGAAACAGGAAATAGAAACACAACTTTGACAGGCAGAGGTGAGGCACAGAAAGGGGGACTTCCATAGAACTCTGAGGGACTTGCGCTTACTTAGGGGTGAACTCGAACATATTTTGATGAAGGAAGCAGCCAAGAAGCTGCTCTACATTAATCAAAACTAGTGTGAAAGGAGTGATAAGGTGGATAGGCTTTTAGCTCACAGATTGCGCATCCACTACACACGTCATCACATCCGCAAGAACGCAGATGATGAGGGCCGTCTCCAACAGGAGACAGGTGAAAAACTTCCATTGCTACTATTCCACTCTTTGCAAAGCCCAGCAGCTCAATGCCCCACATCAGGACAACAACCTTCATATGTATACCCCACCCCCAGATAGAGCCGAGGAGCTGCACTTCCTTGAGTTCGATATCAACCCAGATGAGGTTCGGGCAGTGACTGGTAATCTCCCCGCATGAAAGGCGCCCGGCCCTGACAGGTACTCGGCCACATTTTATAAAGCCTACACCTCCCTCCCCATAGAAACCTTGGTGAAGGTGTTCAATTTCTTCTTGGTTTCAGGAGTGGTTACTGATACCATGTTTGAATCTCACATTACTCTCCTCCTACAGCTGATTAAACCCGCTACACAATGTTCCTCATATTGGGTCATAGCGTAGTTAAATTGCGATGTCAAATTGTTCGCTTCAATCCTTGCGGCCCGCCTACACCACATCTGGCCTTCTATCATCGCACCGACTCAATCTGGCTTCATCCGCAATCGACATGCAAACAATAATACAAGAATAGTGGTGGCTCTTATTTGGTGGCTGAAAGATGGAAGAAACCGATGGCTCTTCTCTCCCTCAACGACGAGAAGGCGTTTGACAGGGTCGACTGGGTATACTTTCCCAAGGTTCTTGATAAGATCCACCTAGGGCCCAGATGAAAGTTTTTATCCATGCCAATGTTCGGAAGCCTACTGCCAAATTCAAAATCAATGCCTCCTTTTCTCCACCAATTATGCTTACCCGGGGCACATGGCAGAGATGTCCTTAATCCCCCCTGGTCTTTACCCTCACAATGGAGCCCTCAGTGTCTAAGATTCAATACAACCTCAAAATCTGTGGCATGCGCATAGATGACCGAGAGCATAAGTTGGCTCTCTTTGCCGATGATATACTCTGTTTCATTACAGACCCGGGTATCACCATCTCTGCACTGATGAGGGAGTTGGATTCCTTCTCTCAAGCGTCGGGTTTCAAAATACATTTTTGAAATCATGGGGCATGTGAGTGGCAGAACCCCCTGAATAGCCTAAGGAGGCTCACCTCTATACTCTGTGAATGTTTTCTCCTACCTAAGACCCTCTTATGGAGCCACTTGACACCTTTGACATGCGCACTAAAGTGCAGGGTGGCAATGTGGCTGCTGTGAGAAGTCACCCTTTCTTTGGGCAGTCAGGGATAGCTTTTTGCAAAGTTTCCCAGGAACACTTGTGTGCACCCGGAGCACTTTAGTATAACGGAAGGGGCCACAGATGCTTGAAGTGACTCTTCTATAATACTGATATCACTGGTGCACATGTAGTGCCAGAGCTGTCATGAGAGGGCATTTCCTCATTTACATGTGTTGCATGGGAAGACCATTCAGAGAGGCAGCTTCCAGTGGGAGACTTCAGCTATTACCTAACTGGGGATTCGACTCCCACCTCGTACAAGGGACATATATCCCAGGTGTATCCCTCCTCTCCTTACTTCCCTATTCAAGGACCTCTATCTCTGGGGTAGACAGGCTATCTTCTGGCTGGGCAGGCTTAATAGCCTGAAAATGAACTTCATGCCCTGTCTCTTGTATGTTCTACAGACCCTCCTCCTAGTCATCCCCATAGCAACTCGCTTACAAATTCATGCGACAATGCTTGACTTTGTGTTATGAAAATGTTTAAGCAAAATGATTCCTGCTTATAGTTTCTTTGACATGAGAATCTAAAAAGAAAGCGTTTGCTTATACTGTAATAAATCGTAATTAGACTATGCTTATAAGTTTAATGAAATGATGCTTTCCTATATTATTTCTTATTTCTCTATTTTCCTAAATGTTTCCAACTATAGTGTGTATTCTTTAGAAAATGATGATTTTGTGGTTTTTCATGTAGGCCTCAAAGTTTGTTATTGCTTTTCCATTGTAGGCCTCAGAAAATGTATTTTGTCCTTTATTATTCTAAAATGCTGACCTGATTGCAATGCAGCTATGAAATGTTATTGTTGAAGTTTCCTTCCTACAGTTAGAATGTTCTCTCTCTATGAAAAATTGTGTCAAACTTGTTGCAAGCTAACTCCGAAGCAAGCGTGTGGACATGCTAAGTGGCAAATGTGCTTCCTATTTCCGAGGTGACTAGATATTATACATTTTTAGAAAACTGTGGACAGTGAACCAAAGTATTACATTAGAGTTCTGGATGATTTGGGACTGAAGAATGATCATACCACGATCACACCATAGATCTCAACCAACAGAGTCTTGTAAAACTGTGAAGAAGCTACATTTGGGGGCTAGAATTGTGAACATTTTGAGGTATAATTACCCCATGGGAAAGGATGTGTGCGGCGGCTATTTTCCTGCAAAACTAGGGCGTGACATGCTGTCGGTCCGAACCCTGATTTTCCCTGAACCGAATTTGCCTGATTTTCCCTTGCCCTTCATCAGCTGGTGAAGTTGCTTATTGCAACCTGAGCTCTTGCTCATTGATCTTAGGTTCGTATGAATCTTAAATTGCATACTGAAACTGCAACGTGTATTTCTTTCTTTCTCTCTCTCTCTCTCCTCACGCCAGCTATTGATTTATGATGTATTTTGCTTTGAACTGTGATTGTATTGTGATTTTACCTGTATTCATTTGATTAACCAAAGTATTGATAATTTAATGTATTTTTGTGCATTGACCATTCATTATGAGGTTTAGATAAAGGTACCTTGATAACTAATCTGAGTTTTTGTCCTTTCTTATTGATGAAATTATTGACACTGTATGGTTACTGACTATTGTTGTTAGATAGACATTTCTTCATTACAGGTCCTCATGAAGGAATGGCTTCCGTCTCTAATTATCTGAGTCCCTTTTAGATCTTACAAAGATCTATCGGAGAACCTCAGGTTTCTTAAGTGGTTATAGAGTTTCTATGGGCCCAAACTCTGGATTATAGTAAATTGTTGTTTGTGGTATTATGGATAACTTGTGAAAAAAGGCTCACAAAATTTACAACGCTTCCGCTGGATCAGTTTTCTGGTAGCGTAATCAGATGGTTATTTTGACTAAATATACTAGGTAATGAAGAGACGGACTTAAGAGACATTGACTGACTATAAAATTCATACCTTTATGTTTCATGTTGTGGTCCGTCGTTGACCTTAATGGAGGTAACGGGTCCGTCGTTGGCCTAAGATCCTGGGATAAAGCCTAAGGGCAGTCTTAGTGTGGCATACACTAGGGGGCCGATTCCGATCTGGGTCGGAAAGCTCTCCGACCGAGCCGGATCCGGAGTGTTTTCTGACCGAGCCGGAGTCCTGCAGTCCGACCGAGCGAGTACGATGCGGCCGCATGCTGCCGGACTCGATTCGGTTGGGCTCCCATTGAAGTCAATGGGAGCCAGTCGTACAATGCGTACATGGGCTCCCATTGACTGAATGGGTACGTCGCGAACAAGTGCGCCCCCTACAGTGGGTACACGTCGGTGCAACCCGCACCGTACATACCTGTGTTGGGGAGACCCATGGGTCTCCCCCTGTGTTCGACTCGTAAGGCTACGGGTTTTGGGGGGTCCGTCACGGACCCCCAACGTCCGGCTCCGGGAGCTTTTTCGAGCCGGACGCTCCGACTCGATCCGGCTGTCCGACGCGTACATCGTACTCGCTCGGTCATAAGACGTCTCCATTGCGTGGTGCGATTCGTTTCCGTACGAGTCGGTCGGAGCGGTTGGGATCCGGAAACGGTTCGGTCGGGACACACGTGTACAATCGCATCGTACTCGCTCGCTCGTACAGCTGTACGAGTCGGTCGGGAAAACAAGCGTACGGCTCGTACTTTTTCCGGCCGGATCCCGTTCAGAGAGCTTCCGACCGAGATCGGAATCGACCCCTAGGTGTGTTGTCTGCTGTGGATGCAGTACTGAGCAATGGTCTTGCCGGTGCTAGCATAGGAAACCTTGAAATGTGACAAGTGAAGATTTTTGAGGTTGCTTCAGAAAGCGCATCTGGAAAAATCTTGAGGAAATTAATTCGAGTGAGGGTGAAATCACGCTGGTAGAGATTTTTCTGGAAGTAAAAGAAATTCTTAGAGTGTATGGTTCTATTGTTTTCTTTTAGTTGAGCAGACAAGTTGTTTTCATGTTGTTTTGTTTTGTTAAAGACTTCGTAAAAGACGTTGACGTTGATTTTGTAAAGGGAGGGTAAGTCGCAGGAGTTAAGCTGACGTCACTAGGTGCCGCGCTGGTATTGGACGATTGGTGAGAATTCGTCACTAAGTGCCGCGCTGGTATTGGTTGGTTGGTGTGAGTCGTGCTGGTATTGGACAGCGTGATCGTTTTTTGAGTGGTAGCAGAGAATCATAACACGGAAAAGGAATTCTTGAAGATTTTTCTTGTATAGATTTGACTTTTTAGCGCTGAGAATAATAAAGTTTTTAAACTGTTGAAAACCTAGTTTAGTAAAGATGAGCCGATGCCAATTAGATGAGGAATTCCTGTGGCTCCTGAAGGGACCCCTGCTTCATTTATGTCATTAGAAAGCGGTTATCACACATGTACATGGCTAGAAAATTGGATGAATACTGAGCGAGATGATAATTTAGCATTTCCAGAAAATGGGACTTTTAATACTAGAATTTTAGAGAATTTAAGGAATCAAATGAATAGCTTGAGACCAAATCCTAGACCTATGCAGTATGAAGCTCTTGAAGAATGGGAACATGAGGCATACAAAAGAGAAAGGGAAAAGTATCAGTCTAGATACAAGAATACTGTGAGTAGATATGCAGACACAAAGTGGGATGCCCAGAAGAAAATGTGGAGGAGGGATATAGCTGAAAGGAACACAAATGTTTCCAGTCATAGTAGTTGAGACTGGTGAGGGAGAGAAATGTAAGGAGAAAAAGAGGAATGTTGAGGAATTAAAGTCTAAAAATACTGAATTAGTTGTTGAGGGAGCTGACGACGAAGAACTAGACGAGTGGATAAAAGAAATAGCACCTGGTTGTAGCATACAGAATAATAATTCGAGTATAGATGTGAGCAAGTTGAAAGCGGATTTGGAAGAAATTATTTTGGGAACGATTAGTCCAGAGAGGTTAGGTAAGTATCGGGATGAAGAATTGGTTTTCATGTGTAAAAATATTACACGGAAAGCGAGAAACATACATGAGAAATTTGTTGAGGTTGCACAAACATATGGAGTTGACATAGAGAAGTCTAAAGATTTACAAAAGACATATCGATTGGATTTCAGTGACAAAGATTTTGAGAGTTTGAATGTTTCAGGGAAGCGTTTGCTGATCAAACAGTTAATTAACACTCTAAAGCGTTGGGGTGAAATAGATCGATGGGAAGGAAGATGGGCAAAAAAGAAGGAGGATACAACAGTAACTTCAGTGGCTTTACCACTGTATCCTGTAAGGGAAACAGGAACTGAAGCAATAAATGCGATGGTATATCCCATGAGAGAGGTACCAGGAGGTGGGTTTGTTCACGTCCCATCGTCAAGACTGGATATGTTATCATTTACAAATGATTTCCCTAGGTTGAGAGAGAAACCAGTGGAATGGTATAAACAGGTGGAGAGGTTTGTTAAGTTTTTGAAAGTTTTGTGGAAGGATTTGGATGGCTTGTTTGATATTGTAGTTCCGACTGATTTGTGGGTTGAGTGTAAAATTACTGTAGATTGGCCAAAAGAAGAATATCCAGGGGATCCAAAGACAGGAGCCCCATCAGAAGAAGTCATGAAAAAGTATAATCAGGTTATTACGTATTTGAAAGGGACGATTTCACTGAAAGAAACAGATTGGGTGAAAATAGACAGGACTACTCAGGAATTGAAAGAGTCAGTGCATGCATATTATGAGAGGCTTTTACAGGTGTTCAAACAGTACAGCAGAATTGAGAATATCACTGAGAAAGATATAGGACATTTTGTATATCAGCTTGTGTATGGATTGAGACCAGAAATAAGTGCCATGATTCAGCATCATTTGATTTTTTGGCAATTGACGAAATTCTCCGTTATGCAAAATATTGTGGTGATGACATTGATTTGCGTCATAAAAAGTTAAAAGAGAAATTGATGTTGGCTCAGATGAAAGCAGCAAAGAAAGGAAAGGAAGATTTATGGATATGAATATGGATTTTACAGGAGTTTATCAGGGAAATGGCCAGACTACTACTGGTATGAGAGGTGTAGTGGCATATGGAAATTCTGTGACAAATATGATACCATTACCACAAGGGAGAGGTCGAAGTGGAAATATAGAAGAAATGAAAAAGAAGTTTCCATGTCATGTGTGTGGCAAGTTCGAGCATTGGAAGCGCGAGTGTAAAAGTACACAGGCAAATGAGGGTGATGCACAATTCATAGATATAGGAGTAGATGGAATGAGTCAGATGCAATCAACAGAATCAGAATCAGCAGATGTCAATTGGCAGAGGACAGGGTCAGCGAATACCCCAAGTTCCTATGCAAGATATTAATGGTCAAGTGCAAAGATACAATGTGAATATGGGTTTCCATACAAATGATCAATTGAATTCAAATGTGCAGGTGTCTTCACAGTATTTGATGCAGTTGGATGTAAATGATTCAGATACATCTCAATGACGGTGCCTGAGGGAGGAGGAGAAGTGCGTGCTTGGCGCATCCTTAGACGTAGATCAGTGAGGTCCCTATGTGGATGACGAGTTTGACGGAAACACTGATGCGTTCCTTGTAGATACTGGTGCTACCCGTTCCACTGTGACAACAGTGGAAATTCCCAACCTACCCCTCTCAGGAGAAAGTATCCAAGTTGTAGGAGTTTCAAATCAATTGATTAAAACCTCAGTGACCAGACCCATGAAAGTACAGATTGGAGGATTTCAGGATTTACACAAATTTATGGTGTGTGACACAAGTCCAGTTAATCTATTATGAAGAGACTTATTATGTAAAATGAATTGTTCCATTTACTATACGCCAGAGGAATAGCATTTCATACAAAAGATGAGGATGTATTATTTAAAATGGCACGACAGGGAACAGAAGTGAATGACTTATATCCTCTATTTACAGCGAGTGATTTGCCAGTTGAGCTGAGAGATACAGTGCTATCTGATGTGTGGGATTTTTCAGGTAAAGATATTGGTTTGATGAAAGGAGTAGCTCCAATTCAAATTACAGTAAAACCAGATGCAGAATTTCCAATAACACCTCATACAAAATGAGTCCTGAAACAATTGCAGGAGTAACTCCTATGATTGAGATGCTGATTAAACAAGGTATTCTGTAAGAAATTTTAGGGAGCCCTTGCAATTTGCCTATCATGGGAATTCGCAAACCTAACGGAAAGATTGTAATAATTTGTTGTCCAGTAGTGCCAAACCCAGCTGTGATTCTATACCAAATTCCTTGTGAAGCAGAACGGTTTTCAGTGACTGACTTATGTCAAGCCTTTTTTTCGATACCATTGTATCTGGATAGTCAATATTTATTTGAGTTCCAGTTCGGAAATCGTGTCTTGGCATGGTGACGAGTTCCTCAAGCATATGCAGAGAGCCCCTCAATCTTCAATCCGATATTGAAGAAATGTTTGGAGTCATTAGTAATGCCTAATAACTCAGTTTTAGTGCAATACATCAATGACTTGCTGATTGCGTTGGGAACAAAAAAAGCTTGCGTTACTGATACGATTGCTCTAATGAACCATTTAGCAGTAGGTGGGCATAAAGTGTCACCAGCGAAATTACAATTTTGTCAAAAGGAAGTTCTTTATTTGGGACATAACATTGAGAAAGGAGTCAGGAAAGTGTCTCAAGATCGGATCAATGCCATTTTGCAAATGTATCCGCCGAGCACACAAAAGGAGGTTCAAATGTTCTTGGGAATGGTTGGATATTGCAGGCAGTGGATACCAAGCTTTTCACTGATAGCCAAGCCGGTAAGTAGTCTAAATATCGAATTTTATATATCGATATACAGAAATATCGAGTTTTATATATCGATGGGATTAAATCTCGATGTTCTGTATATCGATGTAAAAAATATCGTTTTTAAGTGCAATCAAAAATATCGAAGTATGTGATGTCGAATGAAAAAATATCGTTCTGTAAAAATATCGTCAAAGTATGATATTTGTGTTTTTTTATGTGTTTGTAGTACTATATTATTTGAATAATGTTAAAAAAAATTATATGTATAATATTTTTAGGAGCGGGATGTAGGGTTTATAGGGGATAAGGGTGGGGAGTATTTTAAAAATATGGGTAAAAATATATTATAAATTGATATATATAAAATTTATTTTTGAAATTTAAATGTAGAATTTAGAAATATATTTTTAGGGTTGGGTTTGGGTTGGGTTTATAGGGGATAAGGATGGGGAGTATTTTAAAATAATGTTTAAAAAAATTATATAAATATTAAAAATTAATGATTTAGGGGCCCATTACGATGTCGGGCGGAAGCACTACTGCCGTGCTGTCGGAGGCAAAAACCGCTAGTTACCGTCCGCCAGCAACGGCCCACACGCCCGCCAAATTAGGATGTGAAAACTTAGCCAAACACCGCCCGTAAGCCTGCGACGCCGCCCGCCATCAAAGTGCGCCCGTCTACGTAGCGGCGCGAGCCAATGGAGACACACCGTCCGACAAAATGACGTACCGCCCGGCGTCCAAATTACGATGCCACAACCAAACAGCCTCATCAGCAAAGAGACACCGCACGAGATACCAAGGCGGAAACCCGACTGTTGAGTACAGAGACCAAAAAGGCGGCCCACCCCGAAATGAATCCTGCTCTCCAGGCCATCCCCATGCTGTACCTGATGCACCACCTAGGAGTGAACGCGCCACGACTACGCAGGTAGGCAGACACACAACAAGGGCACGCAAACACTGCACACAATGCAAGGGCGGAAAAACTGTACATGGCCCCCCCAGACACCCCTGTGTGGACAGGACACATCCACCACTGTACCCACACATGTCCCACCTGTTAAAATAAAACAACTTGCAACATCCTGGGCACCCACTACCCGGGACCAGGAAGTGACGTCCCCGTCACGGCACCGCAGCGGGGATGACGCAGGTACACAAGCGCACGACGCAGAGGCCAACGACAGCGCCATGCATGGGCTGCACACAAACACCACAGGGTCACAACTACACACCCCACACACCAGTCCCACCCTGAAGGCACATGTCACGTGGCCTTCCTGCATCAATCATGTCCCCAACCGACAACTCACAGTTGTCAACTGGATGTCACACAAGTGTCCCGAACAGGGGAGTAATGTGATGGCAAAATAGGACACACCCTTGTGTGCAAAACATGGAGAAGCACACGGCGGCTGCAACATAACAGCGCAGAATATGGACATTGCCCGCAAAAGGCACGCCAGTCTCATCCAAAAATACCTATTCCATCCTGCTCGCAATATCAAGCCATGCAATGTACAAAATAGAAAAACCCTGCTGCCTGAGAACAGGTGTTCCCAATTACTACACCCACACAGAAGCCTCAATGTACAGCGGCAACGGAGTGTCCCGCCCACACACGGGAGAGCAGATAGCACTGAATGGCCTTCCATTCCTACTCTGAAATCACATTGCAACAAATTCTGCAGGAGAATGGAGCCATTGTACCAACAAGAATCCAAACATAGCCATGCAGAGTAAACCTTCCACTGGAAGATAGCGCCTAACATGAAAGAAAGATAATACCACAAAATACAATTATACCACTCCTCCTTGTGGGTCAAATGCAAGTAATCTGGAAAGAGTCAGACACCACTGGCCTTGACCATTCATTGAAGCATGTGGGATGAGGGCCTGTGTCCTCCGCCCAAGCTATACCCCAAGTCCTGCCGCCGTACATCCATTCCAGAATTCCCAGCATCGTCGGAGGTTGCACTCTGCTGACTGCTCAGGCAGCCGGAGCACGCCATCACATCACCCTGTAGCAAAATGGCTGTTGCACCAGTGCCTCTCAACTACGCCGGACAGATGCAGCTGTACAGTGACAGCTTGCTACAGATAGTGGGGTGTGCAAATCTGGCTATGCTGAATGTAAGTTACCGAGTAACTTACCGCATTGCAATGTTCAGCTGCGTCATCCCCGTTTTCTACTGTCGGAGGTGTCCGTTCCACTGGCCTGTGGATTTATGTCTCTCCAACCCGGCATGTCCAAAGGCGGACTTGGTACACTTGTTTGCACCCCTGGACGCCCACGACAGGATCTGTTCAGTGTATGTGGGCATGGCGTTTGTGGCTGCAATCGGACACACACTGCAATGGGACCAGTGTGCCTCCACACAACGTATTCTGGATCACAGTTTCATCGAATGTCATCCAACATGTCCCATCATGCTTCTACAAGGGACAACTTACGATGAACACGTTGCTACCCACCATCCGCTTCATTGGATGTCATCCATGTTTACCACCAATGCGAGGGATGCTCTGCTGGAAGGTATTGCATACCTGACAACTTGTCAATTCATGGGTCCCCGACTCAATACCCCCAATTGAACATTGATGTTCAACACCGTACCTATGCTTGGCTTTCGCACGGAGTGGGCAGTTAGCTGTACAACAACTATACCATACAATCTGCAACAAACACCTTACCATCAACTCCACTGCCATGACATTTGACATTTTCGGGACATGCACTCTGTTCCTCACCATATCCCGTGTCTCTGCATGAACAGGGGGAGGCAGAGGTATGGGACTTGTGTACAGTAACCACATGGCCAATACTGCACGAACAACTATGCTATAATATGTATTCTGCGCACCTGAACACATGCACCTGCCAGTGCACACTTATCTGTCTGCTGTATTACGTGAGAACTGTCACCTCACCTTTGTCTGTACTTCCGTGCCAGGACTTTAGCATGGACAACAAAGCAACCCCCTACAACATGGTCCTAGTTATTGTGTCATGTTCAGTAGCCACCACATTGCAACAACTTGTGAGACGCTGCTGCATGCATGTAGGCTCATGCTCTGATGTCACCTCTGACGCAGGTGTGTCGGAGTCACTATTGTAGTAATCCTGTACCATGGAACTGAGATGTACTGTGCCTATGATGTCAAGCTGTCTGGTAGGCAAAATGAATACTGTCTGTGTCAAAGTCTAGAGCTCTTCAGTAATGAGCAAATGTACTTTAGCATAGCAAGGGCAAGGCAGTTGTAACTCTGAAGCCTTTATTCCACAATCAACAACTAATCACATCTACCTGTACCCCTTTTGTATGTGTAATCATGCTAAGTATATCCTCCACATGCATTTCGCTGCCAGTAGTGTCCACTATACTGCATCACAGAGGAAGTAAGTTCAAATACATGCCTTGAAGCAAATATGTGACTCTGTAGAATTATTTATCGAAGACAAGTACGAATGAGAGAGGATGAGAGTGTGTGAAGTACACGAGAGTCGTGAGATGACCATGTAGTCTAGTGTCATTGGATGTCAATGCATATGAGTTGCCGCCACAGTGGACCTAGTGAAATACCAGAGGTCGTGGGCATTGGCTTGTCAGACTCTGACGTGGCCCAACAGATCATCACATTAACACTGACGGCCTGGTCACTACAAAGCACAGTCCTACATATGTGTACAATTACCTTCACAGTCTGACATCACACTCATCAAGCAAAATTAGGAGCCACGCAAGAAGCATGCTACAGCAATGCATGACAATACACACACACGATATCAGTGTGGGTGGGCAGGTCTGCACAGTGATTACGAACTGCAGAAATTCACATACATGCTTAATTAAACAAGGCACAATCTTGACAGTCACATACCCTGCAGACCCACAATGGCCAAAACATATCAAGTAGGAGTCATCCTGAACTGCAAGGACACACCCACACACTGCACACTGTGCAACATACAATACACACATGTGCTCACATTCACATACCTGAACACGGATACAAACACCCACCATGCCCCTGGGTAACACATGTGTGTAGTCGACATTGCCAGAGCGCACACACACACACCAACACTACCCCAAAGTCACACCCTTCACACCACACACACCTACACCTCCCAAATGCACACATTGAAAGTAAGCCATGTGCCCAGGCTCAATGTTCATCACAAGATTAACATACACCTACACTGCTGGCCACCCAGAAAGTAAGCTCACACATACCCGCACACTCTGCACATGCTACCTGTCATCCTGTGGCTAGACTCACACCCTGTGCTTTGCTTGCACGCAAACATGACACGTATACATTTTCCCAGAAATACCACCAAATACATGCAGACAATCCGTGTCACATAAATACTTCTTCATCACACACACAAGTAGCAGAGTCTGAAAGAAGTGAAGTCCCAGCCACGTGTAAAACACATTGGAATGTGATACCAGACATTGCAATTGTTGAGGTACCGTACACGGCATGTGCCTCACTTAACTATGCACACACAGTAACAACTGCAATCAGCAACTACACAGACACAACCGACTACAGGAACAACAGCATCCAGTCACAGATTACATAGACAGGCGGCAATATTGTTCAACACCAGGGACAGTGGCCAGTCCGAAGTGCAGAGTAGTGATACGAAAAGCTGCATATGCATTGTGTGTGAGTGTACCCTGCCATGGCCAGCAACACTGCCATGGCAGTCACAATAGCCATTACAGCCACCACTGTGTCACAGGTAGTTGTGTGAGGGTGCCTACCATTCAAACAGGATGCCAGTCCGACTCGGTGCTGTCTGTGTGCTAAGGGACAGTTGGAGGTCCGCCCCTGAGAGAGAAGCACAACTGTGGAAGACACACATGTGGCATGTGAAGCTTGGTCCAGGTGAGTGGGTGGCACGGGTAGGTGCACTCATGCAGTGTTGAAACAGACTGTGTGGGGAGGATCCCGGAGGGGTAGATTTCCACTGTGTTGGGTATTTGGAAAGCCTACCTGTCTGGGGATGAATGTGAACTCGTGTGGGCACCACAGGCGGGCACACAATCAATGCTGCATCAGGTGTAGACGTTAGCCCTCCCTCTGGGGACATGCTGGATACTGCTGTGCGTCTGCCAGGCCCTTGCCAAGGCACCTACATCCCCTGTCCTCCAGGTGTACCCCCTACATTGTCCACCTGCACAGGCTACCCAGGGCACGGGATGGCAGTGGAGCTTGGTGGGTGGGAGGTCATGGCGCCCTTCTCCTGGTCACATCTCGCAGGCAACACATTCTCAGTGTGCAGCAGGGCACAAGTCCTAAATAAGAAGTGGGGGGACGCTGACGTCACGACAGGAAGTGACATCACGAAAGGTGGCTTGTACCATCAGACTCATTGCCGCCCCTCGCTCACCCCTTAAATGCGATTGCATCAGAGAAGCCAGCGCGTGAGCAGCAGCTCCAATCTTGCCCCAGAGAGGCCAAAGAGTGAATGTGTGGCTCTATTTGCTCCAGTTATCGAGCTCACGGTAAAATAAGTGGGGGGACGCCGTCCACCCGCGTGGTACCCCGACTCGAGCCCTGGTGTGCAGGCAAAGTGTCCTATTGGCTTTGCGATATGTGTGAGTTGCATGACACTCGTTGGTGGGGGATGGCTCGGAGGCCCGTCACCCTGAGGCCCATATCTCACTCTATGGGTCCCTTGTCAATGGCAGCGGATGTAATGACTATGCGCGCCGCGGTGGGTCTACCTTTCGTCTGGGATGGTGTTTGTGGCCTGGCCCGCTAGGGCAGCTACAGCTTCCGTGTGTTGCATGTGGTGTATCCGGACTCCGGAGACTGTGATGCATTGCCACTGTTGTCCAGGGCTCGAGTCGGGGTACCACGCGGGTGGACGGCATCCCCCCACTTATTTTACCGCGAGCTCGATAACTGGAGCAAATGGAGCCACACATTCACTCTTTGGCCTCTCTGGGGTGAGATCGGAGCTGCTGGTGCACGCGCTGGCTTCTCTGATGCAATCGCATATAAGGGGTGAGCGAGGAGAGGCAATGAGTCTGACGGTGCAAGCCACCATTCGTGATGTCACTTCCTGTTGTGACGTCAGCGTCCCCCCACTTCTTTTTTTAGGACTCGTGCCCTGCTGTTGTCAGATGTGCCACTTTCCAGGGGTGTGGAGAAAGGGTCAGGAATGTCAGCCTGAGATTGGCCCAGTTGAAGGCCCACCTTGACTGGGGAGGACAACCATTGGACAGTCTGGTGTAGCCCACCCACGCGTACATGTAGGCCCTCCATGAACTATGTCACCTGCGGCAAGGTGATGTCATGGGCAATGAAGTTATTGAGGAGAGCTGTCTGCCCCACGCAGAGATGCCGCACAAGCTCAACAGACCCAGCACTGAGGGCAGCAGGGGTCACATGTGCTGGGGCAGCTGTGCCTGGTGTGAAGGACACTCTATCCTTCATCCTTGTGCCGACATGTGTTGCACCAGTGGAAGTAGATGGGAGGGCGGGCATTGGCCTCCGCGTGGCTGAAGAGGAGCCAGAGTCCACGTCCCCTGTGCTAGCAAACATGGATGCATCACCTCTGTCCTCAGATGACGCAGAAATTGCCGTCTCGGCCTGTGATTCATCCAGCACACGTCTGGCCCCTCCGAGGCGCTGGTCACATCTGTCTCAGTCAGCTCCTGTGCAGCTGCTTCATCCGATGCCTCACCACTGTTGACCGTCCCCTGTCCCTCAGCACCCACGGGAGATGCTACATGAGAGAGAACGAGGTGGCCTCACTCATTTGGCATCAATTAAACAGACATGTGCAAGGGAAGCAGCACAGAACATTCCCAAATCCACATGTTGCATGATACCTGTGCAATTGTATACAGCCACCACAATCAACACGTAATGGCTGGCGTACAGAAAATGAAGCCGCTAATAAGTGGCACATGTGTTGTGCACATAGCACAGCACCCGGCCTGTGTCACCCTGCGACCATAGCCACAAATCGCTGTGTGCACACCCACTGTCCTGATGGTGGCAAGGATGACCACTACGTAATTAGGCCAAGGACATACCTGCATGGAGCAGAATGGGACACCACTCACACAGACTGCAACATGACAGTCCACAATGGTCATGAGCCCATGCCATCCACCTGTCGTTCGCACGAACACAACTACTGTTGCACAGTGTGCCGGATGTGTAAGTACCAGGAATATGAGGTGAGGCATCGCACACATGTCCGAACGAAATCAGAGTAGGTACAGTGCCTCAAACATACATGTGAATTGCCACTCCAGCCTACTACAGGTTGTCCCTGAGGGCTACGACTCTGAATACATTGACAATGCAGAGTGCTCAAATTACATCTTGACCCTCAGGAATCGCATATGCATGTCAGATGCACCCAGCACAGAGTACACTTACAACCCACTGCATCACACAACAAACATCACATTACCCAGATTATGGGTAGGCTGTGGACACATGCTGCCTCTCACAGCAAAAGACACACATACTGTACACTTGCTTGCTGCTGATGCCCCTACAAACGTGCATCCGGCACAGGCTGTGTGACTGTCAAGATGCAGACCATTAGTGGTGAAATGCAGCGCCGTGCTAACCTGACAATACGAGGGGGCATCCCCCGATTCGTCTCCGCCACGTAGTCGCTCATCCGGCAGATGACGTCACACCCTTTGTGGAATTGGCTGCACTGTCGGTTACACATACACAGAGGCATCAACTTGGATGCAATGGCTCATCACAAGGCCTTGGGCTGGAGGACTTCCAACTGCAGGGATGGTACACAAGAGGGTTGAAATATCACTCATACACTTCTCATCATCACCCACATCCACCAATCACAGTGGCATGATGCTGAGCCATCCAAAATACTCAGAGATGTGTAACAGAGCCAAGAAGTAATCGGACATGGCATAACAGCATGTGTACACCACACGTGAATGCATGCTGGTGGGAGTGTGTACACAGTACCTGTCCATCCAATTCACATGCAGGATGCCAGCACATTGAGCAATGTGTAGTCTGCCCACATCTACTGTCCATTGTCAGGTAGACCAACACATAGATCACAAGGCAACACATCTTTGTGGGTGGACTCACTGTGTCCAACACTGCGCAGCCCTCAACGTACTCGCCCTGTGAATGGCTCACCCCGCAATGGAGGTCACATTCAGTGCCACTATCTCTCACACACATCCCTATCACAAGGCCTGGAGTGTTCAATCGACAGGGCTGAGTTTGCACATTTCTGGAGAGTTGTGAACAAAAGACACATGTAACCCACTGTACAGTCAGTGTTGTTTTCTTCTAGGATTGGGCGGTCAATGTGCAGCCCAGGTCTGCTGAGACTGAGAAGGCCAGCAGGGACCCAGCCAGCCATTCACACAAGCAATAACTGCCCTGAGTCCTGCATTGCCAAGTGGCTGCGTCACTGGATGTCTGACATGAAAATGCCATGTACCACCACTCGGGAGGGACATGCATGGGAAAGCGCCAGAGAGCCTACATACCCCTTCCACCTGTAGTAAGCATGGTAAGCAGTGCATGTTGGAACCCCACAGGCTCTGACTCATAGTGCTGCGGATCAACGACATGTGTGTCCCCCACATGCACTCCCACACACACTGTAGTTGTCTTACACACACAACTTTTGCAAGAAATAGCCTTGGGCAGTGTGCTTGGAGCTCGGAATCCAGGATCACCAGCTCCTCGCTGGTGAGTTGACCTGGACATATCTTCAGAGTCGTCGACATGAAGGTGGACAGGTGGCAGCAGCAACAGGTGTTGTTGAGGGATGCCAGGCAGCAGTCCCTGGAAGCTGTGGTAATGCCGGTCTCCCTCCCACACTCATATAGCCCCCTGGGGCTGTTTCAGTGGGTCCGAGCTGCTGCAATTGGTGTACCATGTCTGCCTACTTCAAATGCACACAATGGCCTGCTCCGAGCTGTCCCGGTACGCTTACCTCTATAGTCGAACACACAGGATGCAACCGCGAGGGCCATTAGAGTTGGCCTCAAGGGCCTCGTCCATGGCGGGTACAGTCTGCTGGTGCCATGTGGAATCCACAGTTTAATGTGCGCCATGCATTTGCAGGTGTGGCCATGATTTGTGTGTGGGAGCATGTCCACACTAGACAGGGCCACTTCATGCTGTGTGCATAGGCATTGTCGGACAGTGCTCAGCCTCCACATGTCTGTTGGCACATCATCATGTACACATTAGCATGGGAGCATGGGATGTGCATATGCACACACATGCCATATTTCTCAATGTACATCTCCCACTTGGCACGTGCAACGTTACGTGTCACTTGTGATGTGTATTTGCATTCACACAGCTGTGTTGTCATGGAGTTGTCAATGTGTACACCTGTCAATGTGTGTTGGAGGTGTGATACGTACAGTGCTGTACATTGGGTGAACTAGGGACATCATTGACTGTCTCATATCCCGTTGTGCAACAGGAGCAACTTGTTTGGGCCACTCAGCCTGTGTACATTGTGTTGTTGGTGTGTGCCATACTCACCCAGCCTCGGGAGCTGTGTCAGGCACAGCAGCTAGGTATATTGCTGTGGTGTTGCCGCTTCCCACATATGCAGTCTGAAATCATCATCATGCCTTTCAAGCTATTATGGCCTAAA
This sequence comes from Calotriton arnoldi, assembly GCA_963921515.1. Taxonomy (NCBI): domain Eukaryota; kingdom Metazoa; phylum Chordata; class Amphibia; order Caudata; family Salamandridae; genus Calotriton; species Calotriton arnoldi. Next base: position 87,425 of record CAWUFW010018390.1, on the reverse strand, counting down.
TCCCCATGTGCATGCTCATAGCAATGGTTTGTGTCAGTGGTCATTGCTATTGGTAAGGGGACCTTTGTAAGAGTATTGTAGCTGTGCTGTCCCTACTTGTCAGCTGTTCTGTGATTCTATTGCTTTGTCAGTAATTTTAGTTTTGTGTATGTGAAAATGCCATGTGGTGTGTTGCATTGACATGTGTCCACTTCCATCTGTCCTAGGAGGAGACAAAACATACATCGCCCCTACCAATTGCTGGCAGACATGGAGGATATACAGAAATTCTGTCTGGACCGACCTACCCTGCATCACCTATGTGCAATGTTGGAACCCCACCTTCGTCCTCGCAGGGTGTATCCTACAGCATTCACCCCCACGGCTAAGGTGATGGCTGCACTGCATTTTTTCGCAACCGGATCTTTCCAACACACGGTGGGCAGTGGAGGTGGGATGTCCCAGCCCATGTTCAGCATGGTGCTATGGGATGTCCTGTCAGCTATGATGCTCTACAGGAACCGGTACATCCGATTCCCCAGGGCTCGTGATTTGGCAGCAGTGAAGGGTGCTTTCTATGCCCTTGGACTCATCCCCCATGTTGTTGGTGCAATTGATTGCACCCATGTTGGCCTTGTTGCACCACAGGCCATGGAGCACATCTATAGGAACCGGAAACATTTCCACTCCCTGAATGTGCAAGTGGTGTGCCTGGCGGACATGATTATCACACACGTGTGTGCGAAGTTTCCCGGATCCGCCCATGACTTGCACATCATGCGCCACAGCATCCTCCCACGAATGATGACCAATCTTCAACCGGACCGTGCATTGATTGTTGGTGAGTATGCATACTTGTGTAGCGTGCTGGGTGTGACATGCTGTCTTGTATCCTGTTGGGATTGCAACGATTCTCTGTGTTTCTCACACCCAGGTGACTCTGCATATCCTAACGGGCCTTGGCTGCTGAGCCCACTACGTAATCCTAGGACACCAGCTGATGTCAGATACAATGAGGCACATGGGAGGACCAGACGTGTGGTGGAGCGGACTTTTGGACTCCTGAAGTCCAGATTCAGATGCCTGGACCGCACCGGGGGTGCACTGGCATACTCCCCACAGAAGGTGTGCCAGATAGTTGTGGCATGCTGCATGCTGCACAATCTCGCGATTCGCAGGCAGATCCCCTGATAGTGGATGACGGTGATCAGCCAGGGCCCCCGCCTGCAGGCCAAGCCGTGTCCAGTGACGAGGACAGTGGAGAGGAGGAAGCAGTGAATGAGCGTCAGCAGCTCATCGCCCGCTACTTCACTTGACGGTGAGTGACCATGTACGATGGCTGATGTTGCTGTAGTTGTGTAGGTGTATGTGTGCATTGTCACGGCGGCCTATTGTTCACTGAGTGCTGTGTGGCAATGGTCCATCTCCAGGGTAGTATGCCACTGACAGTGGCTGTAGCATTGTGCCCTGTTGCTCTGTGAGATGTGTGTACATTGCTTAAACTTGATGACAAATACTGTGTGATGAGTGTGTGACACACACATTCAATGGACTCTTGTTCTGTTTTTCACCCCTAGGTCCCTACAGCCTCTCCTGGCCTATCGACATACCACACTCCAGATGCATTTCTGATCATGGTGACGGTTGCACATCCTTGCTTAAACACAGAGCAGATAAAACAGAATGTGATCCAGGTGTATTTATTTTAAGCGGTGACATGTGATTGTGGGCAAGGTGATCACAAAAGTGGTGCATGCGGAAACAATGAGTTGACTGTCATGTCCGCGTGATGGTCAAGGTGTACCCATGTTGTTCTGGGTCCACAGTCCGACAGACACATGCCATTCACATGGCAGTGTGGGGTAGGATAGTAGTACAAGTGAATGCAGTAGATGGCCACCGTGGCTGGCTGACTCACTGGCGTTTGGAGCGTGCGAAGTCATCTCTGGACACCTGTTTCCTCTTCGGACGACCCCTTCCACGTTTGAGGGGGGGGGTTGTGTTTGTGGGCTGCTGGTGGTGGCTGAGGATTGCCCACTCACTGTGGACGCAGGGGAACTGGATGTTGCACGACCCTGCACCCCAGCAGGTGGTGGCGGAGGTGGTGTGGTTGGCCTTGATTGGGCCCTCACCACCACCACTAGCTGGCCCATGAGGTCGACAAGTTGGCCCCAGGTGGGTCACGAATTGGCCCATATGGGCGTCCATGGACCTCAACACCCCAAGGACTTCCCGCGTATCGGCAGCTGACCGGGCCCATTGTCCCTGGGCCTCTTCATAGGCCCCAAGGACTCTGGCGATTTGCGGCAGGGCTTGGCTCCCAGGCTCTGATGGCGTTGGCCTGACCCTGCTCCTCCCACCTGAACTGCTGCCACCGACCTGCCCACTCGCCACATTGGTCACCCGGGGCCTCGTTCTGGCTCCCAGGGTCGATGTCGACGTGCGTACCACCCCTTGCGCAGGGTGAGTGGTCAGGAGGCCCTGGTGGTGGTGGTTGCGGCGGTGGTGGTGGCCGCAATGACCGTGGCAGCAGGGGCCTGGGACTGGTCACCAGCCCTGGGAGATGGGTTGGTGGGTAGGAGGGGTCCTGGGGAGCGGTTGCGCCCTGCCACACCAGATGTGCCTGGTCGGGAGTCCTCGTCCGAAGAGGTGTCCAGGTCTTCCACATCCGTGAGTCCGGGTGGAGGGCTTGTGGACTGGCTGTGATGGCTGCTGTCTCCCTCTCCAGCATCTTGCTGTTCATCACCTGTGGGGCGGAGGCGAAAGGTTATTGTGTTGCACCTTGCAAGGTTTGTGTTAGATGTCTGACATTCACAGTTTGTGCACAGTTGTGCACTGATTTCCCAGATGCGTGTGTATGGCTCTACAATGTGTGTGCGTGATCAAGGCAATGGAATAGTGTGATGGGTGCATATGGCATGGGACGGATTTGGAATGCCAATCGGTGTGTGTTGCAGTACCCCTACATTTTGTGGCTTTGGTGGAAACGGGGTACAGCCCCATGAACGCTTTTGAGATGAAATATGTTTTTGGTGTTCAAATGAAACGCTTAGAAACGCAGATGGCAAAAGGGGTACAGCCCCATGAACGCTTTTGAGATGAAATATGGTTTTGGGGTTCAAATTAAACGCTTAGAAACGCAGATGGCAAAAGGGTACAGCCCCATCAACGCTTTTGAGGTGAAATATGGTTTTGGGGTTCAAATGAACCGCTTAGAAACGCAGATGGGAAAAGGAGTACAGCTCCATCAACGCTTTTGATATGAAATATGGTTTTGTGGTACATACTGTGACATATGGGTGCAGAAGGGGACATGTGTTTTGGCCACACGACACTACAGAGACAAAGGTGTGTGTATGTCTGACATACCCAGCATATCTGCTCACTGTTGTCATTTAGGGACATTACACTGCAAGCATTGTAGTTAGTGAGTAATGGTTGTGTGCCACACAACGTATTGCAGATGGGACAATTCCTTGGTGTGCGTGCTACCCTCAGCCATGTGCAGCAATGCAGTGCTCTTGGGGTGTTGACTATATTAGGTATGTTGTAAATCACAGTGTGACGTGCGCTTCAGACACTGAAGACACATTTTTGGTCATCGGCAGGAATCTTTGCTGAACTACTGTATATGGGACAACTGTTTAGATGATATACCTTTCATGACACTGGGGCTGAAAGATGAGATGGATGAGATTTTGAATGTGCATTGTGTAGCTGTGTGGTTCATGGGTCCAGTGGTGTATGTGACATTACTGGGGTTCCACTCTGTTACATTGAGACAAGATAGACTTACATGGGTGATGTTGTACAATGTCAACGGAACAAGCAGACACGACTACATGAACAAGACTTCGATGGTGTTGCTGATGTGTGTGATGACTGGCACAGTGCACGCCATGTGGGTCAGTACTCCAGTGAGACTTGTGCATGCAGACGTGACTCCTTATGTGTTACTGTATTTGAGATGGCTCATGTGGGCTATGACTCTGTAATTCATGTCCGTGTGCACATTAGTCACATGATGACAGGGAGCAGTGCTACCTGTTCCTCTGCTATGTGACATGTCCCAAATGTTAGTCGTAGTACAGTCCTCATGCCTACAGACACCCCGCCCTGTACAGTAGTCTACCTACTTGTTGGTTTGGAGGGAGCAATACAATGGCTACCACATGGTTATGAGAGGGAGGGGTGCTCCATCTTGCTGGTCTGTGGGAGTGGGGGCCGTGTTGTGAGTTGTGGTGATGGCTTACCACCCACAGACACCCCTCCATGTAGGGAAACATATCTACCTGTCGGGTGAAGGTGTGCACTGCAATGGCTGACACATGGCTGACACATGGGTGTGGGTGTGGGGAGTGCTCCTTCCGGCGCATCTGGGGTACAAGGGGACCTGGTGGGAGTTGTGGTGCTGGCTGACTGTACACATGCCCCCATGGTTTTGTTTGTTGGTACCTTTGGGCTGAGTGTGTGGGAGTGTCTGTTGCATGTGTGAGAGATGTCTTGTGGATTGTGTACTGGACATGGGGGTTTTTGGCCCTCAGAGCTATGGCATTCTGGTAGTGCATGACAGTACATAGCGGTGTGCTGGTATACATTTGTTTGTACTTACCAGCCTCCACTCCCCTGGTATTCCGGTGAGACTCTCCGGATGTAGAATGCCTCGCACCTTCTCCTCCCACGCCTTGAAGGTCTTGAATGGCGCAGGATTTCCGCCGCCAGTCCTGTCAGCCAGCTCACGATTCTTGGCCTCCTTCTTCCTGACCACGCTTTTCAGGTCATGCCACCTCTTTGTAATTTCACCCCGGTTGCGTGGCACGTTCCCAACTGCATTCACCTGGTCTACGATCCTGCTCCACATTCTGTTTCTGGTGGCTACTGGTGTCTGTTGGACCTGGTTCCCATAGATTTGTGGGTGCACCTTGATGATCTCGTCGACCATGACCGTCAACTCAGTGGCAGTGTACTTAGGCATTCTTTGTGTTGCCATGGTGTGTGGTTTGGTATTTGTGGTGCTGGTGTGGTGGGTGTGTGGTGTGTGGTGTGTGATGTGCAGGGGGTTAGTGGTGCCGGTGTTTCAGTGGTGATGGTGGTGGTGTTGTTGGTGATGAGTGTGATGTGTGCGTGCATGTGGTATGCTGCTTTCCTTTGTGGCTCTCTGGGTACTCTGCTGTAGTCTTCGCTTTGTAGTAGTGCAAGGGATTGTGGTCTGTGAAGGGGCTGCTTTTGTACTCACCTATGTGGGTGTGTCATGATGGGCTGTCGTTTTCAGGTGTGTTGTGCCTGGTGTCCTAGGATTTGTAGTTTTTTTGTTTTGCCAGGGGGGATGTGTCTTTGGGATGTGTTCTGTGTTTGGGTATTTTGGCGTAGTTTGCTGTGTGGACTTGTTGGCCATGTTGTGTGTATTTCTTTGGTCCGCCAATGATTTCTGTGCACGGACGTGGCCGCCAAGCCTTCCGCCGTGTCAGTTATTCATCTCTGTTGTTAAAAGTGTTTCATAAAATAAATTTAAAACATATATTATGAATTAATAAAGTAGAAATTTTTAAAATAGAAAAAAACATTACATTTTATAAATAATATTTTATTAGTGGCATGCTGTGTTTATAGGGGATAAGGGTGGGGAGTGCTGTTAAATAATGTTTAAAAGTATAATAAAAATGTATTAAATATTTCTACATAAATTTAAATATAATTTTAATGAGTGAAGTTGTGTTTATAGGGGAGAAGGGTGTGCCGTGTTAAAATAAAATTTTATAAAATATTTAAAATTATTTTATAAATGTAAAATTTATTTTGAAAATATATTTTTGAAGTTCAATATATATTTTTAGGAGTGGGATGTTGGTTTTATAGTGGATAAGGGTGGGAGTGTTTAAAAAAAAATATATAATATTAATATTTTGCTCAATTTAAAAAATGTATATATTTAATTAAAAATTTTCATTACATTTTATTTAAAATTTTATAATAAAATAATTTTTCAGAGCAGTTTAGTTTTTATAGGGAATAAGGGTGGGGAGTGATTAAAAAAAATGTAAATTAAAAAAAGTATACATTATAATTTGAAAAAATAAATATTAGTAATATATATAAAAAGTTTGATAAAATATTAGTTAGGAGTGGTATGTATATTTTATAGTTGTTAAATGAGAGAAGTAATTTAAAATTAAGGGGTCTATTAGGATGGCGGTCGGAAAAACATTCTGACCGCCGTGCTAGCGGGAAACTTCCGCCCGCAGGTACCGCGGCAAAACCGCCGGCCAGATTAGGATGCACCGCCAGAAACTCCCTACCGTGGCGGTCGGATTCCAGGAATCAGCGCCGGAAAAGCTGAAAATCCGTCCGCGGCGGTCGGATTTCTGCGGAAAGGCCAAAGACCGCCATTTCCACAGCGGTCTGGAACACATGGAGCTATCCGCAGTATTGCCATGGCCATCCTCGAATGGCTGGATTCTCCGCAGCGGTGTGGTGGGCTGTATGCGGCATCGTGATTTGACCGGCGGTCCTGACCGCATTCCACATGGCGGTACCTCTCATGTGGCTCCGTCCGCTACCGGTGCGGACGGAGATTTTCAGCGGAACCCGGAACACCGCAGCGGAAGGGAAATGGGCTATCTATGCCCATCATAATACGGCGGACGCAAAGACCGCCGATGGAGTGCGGAAAAGGGCATTTTCCACCAGCACGGCGGATGTGCCTCCGCCCGCCATCGTAATAGGCCCCTAAGAAATTTATTCTAAGATATGTTTATTTTCCAGCAAGTTTTGTAATTTAATAGTGTTTGTAGTGTTATTATTCAAATAATTAAGTTTGTAGTTTAGTATTTATATTAATTTTATATTTATTGTAGTGTGAATAGTAAGTTAATTAAATTTAGTTTCCCACACCTACCTAATTTAATACTAACTGGAGTGTGAATAGTTAATTAATTAAGTCTAGTGTCCAGCACCTACCCCAATTTAATCCAGACTGGAGTGGGAATAGTAAATTAATTAATTTTAGTGTCCAGCACCTACCCTAATTTAATACTGTCTGGAGTGGGAATAGTAAATTAATTAAGTTTAATGTCCACCACCTATAACAATTTAATACTGACTGGAGTGGGAATAGTAAATTAATTAAGTTTAGTGTCCAGCACCTATCCCAATTTAATACTGACTGGAGTGGGAATAGTAAATTAATTAAGTTTAATGTCCAGCACCTACCCCAATTTAATACTGACTGGAGTGGGAATAGTAAATTAATTAAGTTTAGTGTTCAGCACCTCTGCCAATTTAATACTGACTGGAGTGGGAATAGTAAATTAATTAAGTGTAGTGTCCAGCACCTACCCCAATTTAAAATTGACTGAAGTGGGAATAGTAAATTAATTAAATTTAGTGTCCAGCACCTACCCCAATTTAATCCTTACTGGAGTGGGAATAGTAAATTAATTATTTTTCGTGTTCAGCACCTACCCCAATTTAATACTGAGTGCAGTGGGAATAGTAAATTAGTTAAGTTTAGTGTCCAGCACCTACCCCAATTTAATAATGACTGCAGTGGGAATAGTAAATTAATTAAGTATAGTGTCCAGCACCTACCCCAATTTAATACTGACTGGAGTGGGAATAGCAAATTAATTAAGTTTAGTGTCCAGCACCTATCCCAATTTAATACTGACTGGAGTGGGAATAGTAAATTAATTAAGTTTAATGTACACCACCTATAACAATTTAATACTGACTGGAGTGGGAATAGTAAATTAATTAAGTTTAGTGTCCAGCACCTATCCCAATTTAATACTGACTGGAGTGGGAATAGTAAATTAATTAAATTTAATGTCCAGCACCTACCCCAATTTAATACTGACTGGAGTGGGAATAGTAAATTAATTAAGTTTAGTGTTCAGCACCTATGCCAATTTAATACTGACTGGAGTGGGAAGAGTAAATTAATTAAGTTTAGTGTCCAGCACCTACCCCAATTTAAAATTGACTGGCGTGGGAATAGTAAATTAATTATTTTTTGTGTTCAGCACCTACCCCAATTTAATACTGAGTGCAGTGGGAATAGTAAATTAATTAAGTTTAGTGTCCAGCACCTACCCCAATTTAATAATGACTGCAGTGGGAATAGTAAATTAAATAAGTTTAGTGTCCAGCACCTACCCCAATTTAATACTGTCTGGAGTGGAAATAGTAAATTAATTAAGTATAATAATTTCCAGCACCTACCCCAATTTAATTCTGACTGGAATGGGAATAGTATATTAATTAAGTATAGTGTCCAGCACCTACCCCATTTAATACTGACTGGAGTGGGAATAGCAAATTAATTAAGTTTAGTGTCCAGCACCTATCCCAATTTAATACTGACTGGAGTGGGAATAGTAAATTAATTAAGTTTAATGCCCACCACCTATAACAATTTAATACTGACTGGAGTGGGAATAGTACATTAATTAAGTTTAGTGTCCAGCACCTACCCCAATGTAATACTGACTGGAGTGGGAATAGTAAATTAATTAAGTTTAGTGTCCAGCACCTATCCCAATTTAATATTGACTGGAGTGGGAATAGTACAATAATTAAGTTTAGTGTCCAGCACCTACACCAATTTAATCCTTACTGGAGTGGGAATAGTAAATTAATTAATTTTAGTGTTAAGCACCTACCCCATTTGAATACTGAGTGGAGTGGGAACAGTAAATTAATTAAGTTTAGTGTCCAGCACCTACCCCAATTTAATACTGACTGGAGTGGGAATAGTAAATTAATTAAGTTTAATGTACAGCACCTACCCTAATTTATTTATGACTGGAGTGGGAACAGTAAATTAATTAAGTATAGTGTCCAGCACCTACACCAATTTAATCCTTACTGGAGTGGGAATAGTAAATTAATTAAGTTTAGTGTTTAGCACCTACCCCAATTGAATACTGAGTGGAGTGGGAATAGTAAATTAATTAAGTTTAGTGTCCAGCACCTACCCCAATTTAATAATGACTGTATTGGAAATAGTAAATTAATTAAGTTTAGTGTCCAGCACCTACCCCAATTTAATACTGACTGGAGTGGGAATAGTAAATTAATTAAGTTTAATGTCCAGCACCTACCCTAATTTAATTATGACTGGAGTGGGAATAGTAAATTAATTAAGTATAGTGTCCAGCACCTATCCCAATTTAATACTGACTGGAGTGGGAATTGTAAATTAATTAATTTTAGTGTCCAGCACCTACATCAATTTAATGCTGACTGGAGTGGGAATAGTAAATTAATTAAGTTTAGTGTCCAGCACCTATCCCAATTTAATACTGACTGGAGTGGGAATGGTAAATTAATTAAGTTTAATGTCCACCACCTATAACAATTTAATACTGACTGGAGTGGGAATAGTAAATTAATTAAGTTTAGTGTCCAGCACCTACCCCAATTTAATAATGACTGCAGTGGCAATAGTAAATTAAATACGTTTAGTGTCCAGCACCTACCCCAATTTAATACTGTCTGGAGTGGGAATAGTAAATTAATTAAGTTTAGTGTCCAGCATCTACCCCAATTTAATAATGACTGGAGTGGGAATAGTAAATTAATTAAGTTTAGTGTCCAGCACCTATCCCAATTTAATATTGACTGGAGTGGGAATAGTACATTAATTAAGTTTAGTGTCCAGCACCTACAACAATTTAATCCTTACTGGAGTGGGAATAGTAACCTAATTAATTTTAGTGTTAAGCACCTACCCCAATTGAATACTGAGTGGAGTGGGAATAGTAAATTAATTAAGTTTAGTGTCGAGCACCTACCCCAATTTAATAATGACTGGAGTGGGAATAGTAAATTAATTAAGTTTAATGTCCAGCACCTACCCTAATTTAATTATAACTGGAGTGGGAATAGTAAATTAATTAAGTATAGTGTCCAGCACCTATCCCAATTTAATACTGACTGGAGTGGGAATAGTAAATTAATTAAGTTTAATGTCCAGCACCTACCCCAATTTAATTCTGACTGGAGTGGGAATAGTAAATTAATTAAGTTTAGTGTCCAGCACCTACCCCAATTTAATACTGTCTGGAGTGGAAATAGTAAATTAATTAAGTTTAATGTCCAGCACCTACCCCAATTTAATTCTGACTGGAGTGGGAATAGTAAATTAATTAAGTATTGTGTCCAGCACCTACCCCAATTTAATACTGACTGGAGTGGGAATAGCAAATTAATTAAGTTTAGTGTCCAGCACCTATTCCAATTTAATACTGACTGGAATGGGAATAGTAAATTAATTAATTTTAATGTCCACCACCTATAACAATTTAATACTGACTTGAGTGGGAATAGTAAATTAATTAAGTTTAGTGTCCAGCACCTATCCCAATTTAATACTGACTGGAGTGGGAATAGTACATTAATTAAGTTTAATGTCCAGCACCTACCCCAATTTAATACTGTCTGGAGTGGAAATAGTAAATTAATTAAGTTTAGTGTCCAGCACCTACCCCAATTTAATAATGACTGCAGTGGGAATAGTAAATTAATCAAGTTTAGTGTCCAGCACCTACCCCAATTTAATACTGTCTGGAGTGGAAATAGTAAATTAATTAAGTTTAGTGTCCAGCACCTATCCCAATTTAATATTGACTGGAGTGGGAATAGTACATTAATTAAGTTTAGTGTCCAGCACCTACACCAATTTAATCCTTACTGGAGTGGGAATAGTACATTAATTAATTTTAGTGTTAAGCACCTACCCCAATTGAATACTGAGTGGAGTGGGAATAGTAAATTAAATAAGTTTAGTGTCCAGCACCTACCCCAATTTAATAATGACTGGAGTGGGAATAGTACATTAATTTGGTTTAGTGTCCAGCACCTACCCCAATTTAGTACTGACTGGAGTGGGAATAGAAAATTAATTAAGTTTAATGTCCAGCACCTACCCTAATTTAATTATCACTGGAGTGGGAATAGTAAATTAATTAAGTATAGTGTCCAGCACCTATCCCAATTTAATACTGACTGGAGTGGGAATAACAAATTAATTAGGTTTAGTGTCCAGCACCTACATCAATTTAATGCTGACTGGAGTGGGAATAGTACATTAATTAAGTTTAGTGTCCAGCACATACCCCAATTTAATCCTGACTGGAGTGGGAATAGTAAATTAATTAAGTTTAGTGTCCAGCATCTATCCCAATTTAATCCTGACTGGAGTGGGAACCGTAAATTATTTAAGTTTAGTGTCCAGCACCTATAATAATTTAATACTGACTGGAGTGGGAATAGTAAATTAATTAAGTTTAGTGTCCAGCAACTACCAAAATGTTATAGTGACTGGAGTGGGAATAGTAAATTAATTAAGTTTAGTGTGCAGCACCTACCCCAATTTAATACTAACTGGAGTGGGAATAGTAATTTAATTAAACTTAGAGGCTGATTAGTATAGTGGTCGGAAAACCTCCCCGACCGCCATGGTAGCAGGAAAAGACCGCCCGCATGGACTGCGACATAACCGCCGGTCGAATTACGATGGCCCGCTGTCGAAATCCGACCGCGGCGGTACGATCGCAGGCTTTAACATTGCGGCGGTTGCTGCTGCCCGCAGCACCGCCGCGATGTCGAAAGGAGCATGTACTGCATTTCCCTGCACTGCGTGGCAGGTACCGCACAGTGCCTGCCACCTGGTACAGGGAAATGTGTCCCCCCCAGGGCACCCACACCCCCCAACACTTTGGGGGCCCGCAACGGGCCCCAGGAAGACAATCTCCGCCAGCCTTTCCATGGCGGTCTGACCGCTGCGGAAAGGCTGGCTACTGCCGGCATCATAATCGTGCCAGCGGAGCGTGCTCTGCACTGCCACCATTATCCCGGTCCTGCTCCGTCTGCCAGGCAGGAGTGTGGATGGCAACCGGTGGAAAAGCGGCGGTCGGAATTTCCCACCGCCGCGGTCACCACCGCCATCCTAATCTGACTGGTGGTTTTCTGGATTGTGATAGCGGGCGGATGTCCACCGCCGGCCCGGCGGTCGCCACCGCCGGCCCGGCGGTGGACATCCACCCGCCATCCTAATCAGCCCCTTAGTGTTTATTATGTATATTGTATTTATGTAAAGTGGAGTTGTAAGAGTAATTTAGGAACAATAATAATTATAATATTTTATAAACATATTTATATAGTTTAAATTAGTATAAACATATAAATAAAAAATATTTGTGCAGGAAATTAATAAAGATTAAATATACATTATAACATATTATTTAATACAGTGTAATTTATATAAATATATGTAAAATAACACATTTACTTTTAAAATATAAAATGGTAGACAATAAATTAGACGTATTAATTTTGTAACATATTTATTATGAAGAAAACGTAGTATGTAAATGTAAATATAATGTTTTATTACATATAAAATTTTTAATGACAATATAAGAAATATTCTTTATTGCAGAAATAATATAACAGTATTGTTTTTTATAATTTTGGTACAATGAAAAACACATATTTTAATACATGACTTGATTTTTTAACATATTTGTAAACAAATTTGTGATAATAGATACTGTACATTTACAATACTTTGCATACATTTCAAAATATAATATCATTTTAGAAAATATTGTTAATAATTGTTTTGTATTAATAACAATTTTTACATTATCACATATATTGGTAATCTTTTAATAAATGAAAGTTTAAATTTTTTTAATAAAATTGAGAAATATAAACATAGTTTTATTTTTATACAATAATATAATACATTTTAATTAATAATATTAATATATAATATATTAATATTAATAATTATTACATATGTTTTATATTGTAATTTTTTTAACAATGTGTATTTTTATAATAACATTAAAAAAATAGTACAATGTTTAATATATTGTTTATTGTTAGTCTTCATTTTATGGAATTATAATATTAAATATTATATGTGTTATAATATTTATTATTATAATTTTACAAAGTTTTGAAGTAATGTAATGCATTTAAAAAAATAACATGTTATTTGTAGTATTTAAATTAAATATAATAACATTTTTAATACGCGAAATAAACTTTTTAATAATTAAAAAGGTTTAATTTACTATGTTTAAAGCTGCAATATTTGTTTGGGCCTTGTATTTTGTAACCGCTCGCTGTTGTTTTGGGTCATTTGGAAGGGGAGAAGCTCGCGGTTGGAAGCTGCTTCACGTCGAGGAAGGTAAGATTTATTTTCTTTATTTTAACTATATTTTAAAGTTATTTTGAAGGTAGTTAGAGCCTATTTAGTATATTTAGAGATTTGTTAGTGATGTTATGAGGTTTTATATGCGATATTTAGGTATCGACTGTTTATCTAGTTTTACGTAATTGAGGCCTAGTTAGAAATGTAAAAATAGAGGGTTTAATGTGTTTATTTTTATAGTACAATGTTAGTAATAATGTAATTAAGTGAATTATGTGTGGTTTTGTGTGGGTGGGAATGTTTGTGTTTTTATTTTCTAGGTTTTAATCTAAAGAAGTTGCGGGTGTCGGAAGATTGCATTTTTTTAATTAAGGAAGTGTATATTAGTTTTACCAACTTTGGGGCCGATCACGATGGCGGGGGGATCGCCCCCGGCCCGGCGGGGGCGATCCGCCCGCCATCCAGACAACAAAGACCCCCCGCCATATCACGATGGCTGGGGGGTCCGCGGCGGGCGGAAAGACCGTCCGCCGCTTTTCGTGTTGAATATGGTGGCGGTGTCTGGAAGACACCGCCATCCATATCACGATGCCGGGTGTGAGCAGCCTTTCCATGGCTGCATTGCCGCCATGGAAAGGCTGGCGGTTCCTGCTGTTGGGGGCCCGTAGCGGGCCCCCATATAGTTGGGGGGGTGAGGGGTGCACATGGGGGGTACCTATGGTACCCCCCTGCTTTTGCATGTACAATGTGGCAGGCACCGCGCGGTGCCTGTCACGTTGTGCATGTAAAAGCACAACATGTTTATTTTACATTGCGGCGGGTGCTGCTTGCAGCACCGCCGCCGCAATGTAAAATATACGCGATGCGCCCGCCAGTGTGGCGGGCGCATCCTATTGTGTATTGCGGGACCGCCGCACCTATGGCGGGCGGTCCCTTTTGCAAATGCGATGCCGCCATCGTAATCGGCCCCTAATGTTTTTTTTACACTTAGTTAATTTTTCGGGTTTCATGGAGCGTTTCTTTTTTTAAAATAATTTTCGGGTTTTTTATGGTTTCCGGATTGTGGATTTATCGATGGAGGATTTAATTTTTGGTACAGCTGTATTATTGCATTTTTTGGGGGAAATTTTTTATGGATATGTTATTCAAACCTAACTGGATTATTTTAGAAGATGTGGCATTTTGAATCTACAACAACGGACACAGTAAGTTTTTGAAAATTATTTAATTGTGGGAGGTAAATAATGTTATGTTTTATTGTTGTTGTGTTTTATTTTCTCACATATATAATTAATGTGTGTAAATATATTATTTTTAGTTTTAAAAATATATTACACACAGTAATTATAATTGTGAGGTAATAAATATATTTTTTTATGTATGGCTATGAAGTAAAAGAAAATTATTATGCATTTAATTTGTATGGACATTTTAAAGTAGGCTTTTGGCGATCATTCCTAGGTATTCTAGGCCTCTTCTACTAGGGTATAGTTTAACTTGCTGTTGAAGGTATTGGTACATTTGCTTAGTTTGTTTAGAGATTTTTGGTTTGAGTTGAGTGACAGATTGCTCCATTCGGAGTTCCTGATAACTTTGTTCTTTTTGTAGGGAGGTTATTAGTTTGTGTAGTGTAGGTGTGACTCTTCCTGTGGTTTGTTGGAAGGCATTATGCCATCCTTCAACAGCGTTATTGGTTTTGGCTTGTTGGTTAAGTGTGCTAATATAGACGTTCCACCAGGAATTTGAAATTTGGGTTGTCTCCTATGGCCTGATCTATGTAGTCTTCCCACCCAGGTGTCTTCGAAGTAGTCCAGGAGGGGACTTAATTGTTGTTCATGTTGTTGGTAAAAAGGGCTTTCTAGGAGAAGGTTGTAATGTTCAGCAACATCTGTTACTGGTACATAGGCTAATGCAATTAGTTTTTTATTTGGTATGCAAAAGCTGTGTTAGTTGCATACTCTACACTAAGGGGCCGTTTCCGATGTCGGATGGAAGGGCTCCAACCCTTGGTCGGAGCCCTTCAAGGGTCGGAGCCCTTCCGTCTGCATCGGAAGGTGCGGTTCGGATTCCTTTCCGACCGAACCATTCTGATGGGCTCGGTCGGAAAGGAATCTGCCTCGGATTTCCGGATGGCTTCCGACGGGCTCGGAGAGCCCGTCCGCCGTCCGGAAATCCTTCAGTACTCCCCCGGCCGCCTCTTTACGACCAAGGGAGTATGATGGCAGTTTTCCACTGCCTTTTCATGCCGGTCTTTCCGGCACGAAAAGGCAGTCGGAAACTGTCTTTGGGGGCCCCCAGTTGGGCCCCCATGGGTGCAAGGCCTATGGTGCCTCTCTGTTAATCCATGCGCCCGGTGGCAGGCACCATGGGGTGCCGGCCACAGGGTGCAGGGATGAGCTGCACCCCTCCATTTCACAATGTGGGCATGCATTCCGCTCGGAATGCAAGCTCCCATTGTGCAACATACGACTGCGGCCGAACAGGGTTCGGTCGCATCGTACTTGCAGGGCCGTAACCGACGACAGTAGGTCAGTCGGTTACGGTTCCTGACCGATGTCGGACGGACTCAGGTCCGTCCGACATCGCAATCGGCCCCTGAGTGTAGATTTTTGTAGGTGTCTCCATAGGCATTGATTAAAATGGTAATAACACCCTTGAATTGAGGTATGTGGGTATGTTTTGAGTATAGCGTTTATCATAGATTGTTCAAAATCTATAATTATTTTCAGAGGAAAATAATTATTTGTCTCTTGTTTAATTTTATTTAGGATTTCTACATAGGTTGCATTGTGTTTGTTAGGCAGCGCGTAAATAAAGGGAATGTTACAATTTTGATGTAGGCCATGGATAGTATAGAGTTGGAAGAATGGTTTGGGACATATTGTGAAAGTCCCATCCATCATCCATATCTCAGCTTGTTGAAGCTTTACTAAATTGTTTGCTGTACCAAACATAATTATTCTCTTTTCTTTGTATTTATTATCATAGAGAATAAAGGGTTCCTTATTGAAAGTAATAGCTAGCTCTGGGGTAATTATCACTTCCTCAAAAGTTTTAGGAGTAGGTGTTGGAGTTGTTGTAGCCCTTTTTGTGCGAGCTATGGTTCTTTTTAATGAAGCAATGGACGGCATTTGTCCAGTTGCTTATTTGGGGACTCTAGGCAGCTGTTCTTTTAGGATTGCACTGGTAGGTCTTTGTGAGGTTGTGCTAGCCTCTTTAATGTTTTCAAGCGCACCCCTAACTTCAATTTCTGTAATATTAGGAGGATGATTATGTTCCCTGGTGTACATTATGGTTGTTTCTCTGGTAGTAGCACGACCTTAACATTTATTGGAATAATATTTAGAACATTTCCAATTGACTTTTAGGCCAGTTTGTTTCTCCTGTGTGTAGACATACCCCATGTAACATAATAAAATTTTTCCTTTTTGGGATGTTATAAATTGTGCGCCTTCTGTCATTGTGATGTAGAAAATTCTATAATAAATGCATATAAGAATTATAAAAATTATTGTTATAGATGTTAATGTTTAAAAAAAAAAAAAATTTCACAATGTACTTACAAAGGGGTATATTACGATGGCGGTCGGATGTCCACCGCCGGGCCGGCGGTGGCGCTGGCCAGACTGGCGGTGGACATCCGTCCGCGATCGCAACCAAGAAAACCGCCGGTCAAATTAGGATGGCGGTGGTGACCGCGGCGGTGGGAAATTCCGACCGCCGCTTTTCCGCCGGTTGCCATCCGCACTCCTGCCTGGCAGACGGAGCAGGACCGGGATAATGGTGGTGGTGCAGAGCAGGCTCTGCCGGCAGGATTATGATGCCGGCAGTAGCCAGCCTTTCCTCAGCGGTCAGACCGCCATGGAAAGTCATGCGGAGCTCGTCTTCCGGGGGCCTGTTGTGGGCCCCCAATGTTTTGGGGGGGTGTGGGTGCACTGGGGGGGTACCCATGGTCCCCCCTACATTTCCCTGTACCAGGTGGCAGGCACTGTGCAGTGCCTGCCACGCAGTGCAGGGAAATGCAGGACATGCTCCTTTGGACATCGCGGCGGTGCTGCGGGCAGCAGCAACCGCCTCAATGTTAAGGCCCGCGATCCGACCGCCACGGTCGGATTTCGACCGGCGGTGATGTCGTGGTCCATGCGGGCGGTCTTTTCCCGCTACCATGGCGGTCGGGGAGGTTTTCCAACCACCATCGTAATAGGCCCCAAAATTCGTATTTAGATGCTTGTAAATTATGATTTTTATTCTTTCTGTGTGGAATCTTCTTAAGTAGTTTGTTTTTCTGAAAAAAAATGAAAGCAGATATTATTTGTTTTACAATAATTTTACATGGGGTGGGGTGGGTGTTTGGGATGGATTTTGGGTTTTGGTGGGTGTTTTACAGGTTTATTAAATGCATTTTGAACAATACTTACTTTATTAGGTGAATGGTTTTAGGGTGTCCTCTGTAATTTTGTTGATGTGTTTAGAGTTGTCTGTAGTGGAAATATAAAATAGAACAAAGATATATATTACTTATTTGAGTATGAAAGTTATTATTTAGAGAACATTAGTTTAACTGTTATTTAGGACAGTCTAATTAACTTACTTTTAGTAGATTTATAGAGGTTTTGGTTTGATGATGTTCTTGCTTCAGGTAGAAAACCAGCAGAGTTTCGCCTTCTTTGGCTTGTTTGTTTGAGGTGGAAAATAAGAGTAAGATTTGTTGGTTTATATAGGGTTTACTTAATTGTTAGTTTAATTTTATTGGTAGGCTTTAATATTGTGTGTTTCTATTGGTTAATCTATATTGTTTTAATTGATTTGGAAGTTGTTTTCCTTATATGGAAAATGCTAATTAAGGGACCTCATACGATGGCGGGCGGACCGCAACGGAGCACGGGACCGACCGCCGATGTTGCGGCGGTCCCGCCATGCAAATTAGGATGCACCCGCCACACTGGCGGGCGCATCCTGGCCCTTTTACATTGCGGGTGGATCTGCTGGCTGCAGCCCAGCTCGCAATGTAAAAGGATTGTGCACAGCATTGGCATGCACAACATGGCAGGCACCACGTGGTGCCTGCCACGTAGTGCATTGCAATGAGGGGGGGTACCATAGGTAACCCCTATGTGCACCCCCACCCCCGACACCCTGGGGGCCCGCAACGGGCCCCAAATGTCAAACACCGCATGCTTTTCCATGGCGGCAACGCCGCCATAGAAAGGCCAATAACCGCACCCATCATAATATGAATGGCGGTGTCTTGCAGACACCGCCACCATATTGTGTCCCTTTTCCGCCCGGTCGACAAGTCGACCGGTGGAAAAGCAGCGGACGGTCTTTCCGTCTGCCGCGGTGCCCCTGCCATACTAATATGGCGGGGGGAGTACCAGGGACATTTGGCGGGCGGATCGCCACCACTGGGCCGGCGGTAGCCACCGCCGGCCCGGCAGTGGCGATCCGCCTGCAATCGTAATGGGCCCCTAAGAGTCAGTTATTTTTTTTTCCCTCCTTACTTTTAGAATTATTGTATTTTGTGTTATAATATATATGAAATGCAAGAAAATTATTTTATATGATGAAAGTTTATATGTATAAATGTTGTTAATAGTGTATTTTATAATTTATCTTTTTGTTATGTTTTTATTCTTTGAAAAAAATATGTGTTTAATTTAATTTGATATGTAATGTATGTTTAGGTATTTATTTATATTTATGGTGTTTAATTTTGTATGTTTGCTCAAGTTTTGGATAGTCGATAATTATAAAATAACGATATTTTAGCTGTCGATATGTTTGTGGTCGATATTTTAGACATGGTGTATGTATTTAAACAATGTCCGATATTTTTAAAAACGATAATAATGTGTACGATATTTTTGATGTCGATATTTTTGAAGAACGATATTATGGTTTCGATAATATTGTATTTTTTTAAAATAAGTATATAGTGTCGATATTATTGCTATCGATAATTTTGTGTCGAAAAAAATGTAGGTCGATAATATGTCTGTCGATATTATGTCAGTGATTCAGCCAAGCCATTGCAAAGGCTGACACAAAAAGACGTATCAGATCCTGTACATCTGGATGATGAATGCATGAAAGCATTTCTTGAACTGCGAGACAGTTTGTGTCAGGCACCAGCATTGGGAATGCCAGACTTCAATAAGGATTTTGCACTGTTTTGCAGTGAACACGATGGTTGTGCGCTTTCAGTTCTGACGCAAATGCACGGAACAGCACGCCGTCCAGTGGCATATTTTTCAGCCACGTTGGATCCTGTAGCTGCTGCCTTACCTGGTTGTTTGAAAGCAGTTGCTGCTACTTGTATGAGTTTGGAACAGAGAGAGACGATTGTGATGGGACATCTGTTGAAAGTGTATGTGCCACATTCAGTTGAGATTTTGTTAACGCGAACTCGCACATGGCATCTTACAAGCAGTCGCTTAACAAAATGCGAGCTGGTGATTTTGGGTGCGGAGAATGTGTTTGTGACAAGATGCACAAGTTTGAATCCAGCTACCTTGTTACCGATCCCTAGTTGCGAAGTGGTGGTGAAGCGGATCATGATTGTTTGGAAGGGACTGAATTGTGTACAAAGCAGAGGCCTGATATACAGGATACTGCATTACCTGAATCTGATCATGTACTCTTTGTGGATGGATCATGCTTGAGAGATTCGGAGGGTACCTTGCGAGCTGCATATGCGATTTGTACAGTGATGAGTACCATTGAAGCATCATGGTTGAAAGGAGTGAGTTCATCACAAGTGGCAGGGTTGGTTGTGCTCACTAGAGCATGCTGCATCGCAAAGCAAGCGCGAGTAACCATATTCACAGATAGTCAATATGGTTTTGGGGTGGTGCATGACCTCTTCGGGTTCACTCATACAAAATGGAGAGTGTGTAAAAAACCTACTGATGGCACTACAATTGCCAGCCCAAATTGTGGTGGTGAAATGTTCAGCACATAAATCTGGTTGTGACTATGTCACAGTTGGCAATAAATATGCTGACGAAATTGCGCACTTTTGTGCTCAAAATTCATATACAATCAATGGGGAACATTTGAAAGAACAATCTGATGAAACAGAATGCAGGTTATTGTTTTCAACTGTTGAAACATGGGAAGAAATTAGAGAATTACAAGATGCAGTTACTAAAGCAGAAAGAGAAGGGTGGATCAAAGCAGGATGCACAAGCAGACCAGAAGATGAAGTGTGAGTTTACACAGATGGGAGACCTGTGTTGCCAGATAGTCTGTTGTCACAGATGGCGAGAGTCTGCCATGGTCCGACTCATGTTGACAGAGGTGCTATGATAAGGCTTTTCAAGCAGTCATGGTACAATACAAAATTCAGAGTCATTGCAGAGAGTCTGTGCCAAAGATGTATAACACTTCAGCAACAAAATGCAGGGAGAAAAACAGTTGTCAGTTTGGGTCGAATTGGATAGGCAGGAGGTCCATTTACTCGTATGCAGTTGGACTCTATTGACATGCCTCCTTGCAATGGATTGAAACATGTCCCTGTAATTGTGTGCCTGGTTTCATGTTGGGTTGAAGCATACCCAACAAGACGTAATGACAGCCTAACTGTTGCTAAATTGCTGCTTAGAGCGTTAATACCTAGAATTGGATTTCCAGTCTCGTTGGAATCAGATAGAGGAACGCACTTTAATAATGAAGTAGTGCGAATGATTTGTGCTGCCTTATAAATTGAGCAAAAATTACATTGTGCTTATCGACCTGAGGTCTAAGGTCTATAACGAATTGTCCAACTGAACAGTAAACTTCTCAAAGAGGGAAACAAAATTAGTAAACACCCCACAATGATTGAATTGGACACTAAACAGGTAAACTTGGTAATCAAAGAGATTTATATAATGCAATAATCACAAGTTCACACTTTCAATGGTTGCTCCAAAGTGAAAAGGTGAATAAAGTGCCCGAGGTAGTGCTCGTGAAAAGGGTGGGGATGTGATAGTAAGGATAAAATTATCAATATTTACAATATGTACAATGATGAAAGCGACCTGCCTAACAATGTATCAAAAGACTGGCTAAACAACCCAAGTAATGTGATGCCACTAATGCATAATAGATTCTCCGCTTCTGGGGTCAATGGGTGAGTACAGGTCCGAATATAGGTAAAGTCGACGTTTCGACCCCAGACAATAGAAGAAGGTGAATCGTCCCTTTCAAAGGGGTCTTCATCAGGACCGTTGGAGGAGCAACCTACAAGGTAGGTAGAGATACCATCAATGGGCCCGATTCACAGAACTAACTTAAGACAAAATCCTAAACTTACTACCATTTTGGTATTCACAGAAGGCACTTACTCATTATGGTATTCACAGAAGGCACTTACTTACTCATTTTGAGTAACTTACTCATTTTGAGTAACTTACTCATTTTGGTATTCACAGAAGGCACTTACTCATCGATGAGTAAGTGCCTTCTGTGAATATCAAAATGAGTAAGTTACTCAAAATGAGTAAGTTACTCATTTTGGTATTCACAGAAGGCACTTACTCATCGATGAGTAAGTGCCTTCTGTGAATACCAATATGAGTAAGTTACACAAAATGAGTAAGTTACTCAAAATGAGTAAGTTACTTATTTTGGTATTCACAGAAGGCACTTACTCATCGATGAGTAAGTGCCTTCTGTGAATACCAAAATGAGTAAGTTACACAAAATGAGTAAGTTACTCATTTTGGTATTCACAGAAGGCACTTACTCATCAATGAGTAAGTGCCTTCTGTGAATACCAATATGAGTAAGTTACACAAAATGAGTAAGTTACTCAAAATGAGTAAGTTACTCATTTTGGTATTCACAGAAGGCACTTACTCAGCAATGAGTAAGTGCCTTTTGTGAATACCAAAATGAGTAAGTTACACAAAATGAGTAAGTTACTCAAAATGAGTAAGTTACTCAAAATGAGTAAGTAAGTGCCTTCTGTGAATACCAAAATGAGTAAGTGCCTTCTGTGAATACCAAAATGGTAGTAAGTTTAGGATTTTGTCTTAAGTTAGTTCTGTGAATCGGGCCCCATAATAGTAGAGTAATGGGGGGGGCACATAACTACAAGAATGTGGCAACAAGGCTCACCTCAGTAGAGCACTGTCCGGTCGACAGTGGGGTTTAGGTAATGGGGCTGGGTTGCTCCAGATGTATGAAAATGAAGGACACTGCGAATACATATATAAAAATAGAGGGGGGCACATCAGTGCTCAGTAGAACGGCAAGGAGTAATGATAAGGGAAGCTAATTCAATACTCGCAGATCATGGGCTTCACAGCAATTAGTGAAGGTAGTCCATGGAATTACTCAGGCATAAAGGTATATATCCAAATTATGTGAAAAACGTATTCCATATTTCAATGTGTTGCCGAGTGAATCAGCGTAGTTCTAGGGACAAAAAACAGGCCATTAGGTTAAGAAGGTTTGACACATATGTGCGTGCTCATTATTGACACAGATTTATATTCTCAGGGCAATAAGGTCATAGTGGTTCCTATGTGCATTATGGGAACGCTGCAACTGATTCCATTGTTGCCCAATATACTCGGTTTAGGCAAAGTGGTCATGAATTAATGAGACTATCTAGTGGGACGCCAGTGCTAAGATTGATTAGGTAGAATGCTTACTTAATGATTTACCGTCCCATGGTGAGCTGCAGTACTCACATGGAGTCTATGAATACCGGTTCTGTGATACGATAAAGATAGCAAATAGAACCGGAGGCGCTGGGGCAAGCTAATCATATTGGATACAATGCATGGGAGCTCTTTGTCTGATGATGGGCAGCTAGACTAACATTTCATCTGAGGAGGGAAACATCCTGAACAACGACTCCGGAACAACGAGTTCCGGAGTCACGAAAGCGGAACTCCGCCCTGCCCGAACAATGACTCAGCCTTAACCACGCATGTGCGTGGTTAAGGCTGATTCGGTCTAGTGTTCGGGCAGGGCGGAGTTCGGGGGAGCGTCACAGTCGAAGTCGAAGTGGAACAGATAAGAGGGGTTAGTTTTGAGGGGTTTAGGATAAGTTTTTGGGGGGGATGGGTGATCGGGTTAGGGAGTAGAGATCGAATTAGGAGGTGTGGAAGATCATAATAGTTTGCATGGGGGAGGAAGTAGTTAATTAAGGGTTGAATATGGTTTTAGGAGTTGGGGAGATCGAGATTATTTATAGGGTGGAAGGAATTAGTTTTAGGGGGGTTGAGGTCGTTTTTAGGGGATGGGGGTTTGGGATTAGTTTTGATGGCGCTATGTTTGATTATCTGGTGTGGGGGGGGGATTAGAATAAAAGGGGTGGAGTACGTTTTTAGGAGGTCCGGGTGCTCAAGGAATAAGCACATAGACGGATCCGCTGTTGCTAAGGATCTAAGATAATTGAGGACTAAGAGTTTAGATAGGACTATGAGTTTAGGTGGGGGTGATCGTGATTATTATTAAGAGGGGAGAATTAGTAATAAGGGGGTTTAGTTAGTTTTGAGATGGAAGGGGTTTGGGATTCGTTTTTATTGTTTGTTAAAAGGGTGTGGGGCGAAATGAATTTTAAGGGGCAGGAGGGTTTGGGGGGATCGGAGTAGCAGTCGAAAAGCATTTTTTTTAAGACGCATTTCATTAACACGAAAAAACGTGGTAAAGGAATGCGTGGTAAAAAAAAGTCGTGGTTTAGACGAGGTCGTGGTTGCGACCTCGTTGTTAGGGAAGTCGTGGTTGTGGAACTCGTTGTTCCAACATACAACCTCTGAGGAGCATAGTTGCAATAAAGAAGCACGCATTACCTAGTAGAGATCGATGAGTCACCGCGTGTGTCTCACGTCTAAGTGAGCGCCCGGGAACCCTCAGCTAATAACATGACCGCGTTGACGTGCACGCGGTGAGGCCGCGGCCGGGTGCGCAGCTGCTGAATGGTTCTGATCGTCATGGAAACCCTGACGTTGTGGCAACATCACTGCTCCTTGGAGCGTAGAAGGGCAACAATGTAACATTGCATGACTCGAGTAGTGATGCAGGAAGATGCAAGGCATGGCATTTATCGGGTGGAAATTCGCAGTAGAGAAACAATAATGAAACATTCTTCTGAAGACAACCCCAATACGTATCATATAAAACCTTTACGGCAATGGACTTTTTGGACAACACCTAGTTTTACAGGGTGCGAGGCATGACATTTATCGGACAGAGATTCCGCAGTTGAGAAACAATAATGAAACATTATTCTTAAAACAACCCCAATATGTATAATTTAATACATTTACAACATTGGTCATTTTGGACAACACCTAGTTTTACAGGGGAAGAAAGACTAGACAAGTATGGGCAAGGAAGTGTCTGTTTGTCATACAGTATAAAAGCAGTCATAATTACAGTACTGAAAGATTGATATACCATGACAGGGATGGAAAGTTGCTAGTCAGTGCAAACAAGAAAGCATATGTTGTTCATGCAGTATGCAGGCAGTCATAAATACAGTGATGAAGGATTAATATTATTACATCAATGGAGCGGCTCCCACAGTAATACATCATTGAAATGATGACACTACAGACATGGCACATTCTAGTATGTAATGTCTATGTGGTGAATAAAAGTTCGTGATCAGACATGACCCACCTTACGTCACCCACATACAGGTGGCAAGGATGACCACGGGGACTGAAACAAGCAGATATAGTAGAACTTAATTCAAACCCATCGATAACCAAAAGTGTGTGCAGCATGTACACTGTTCAGCCCATGGTTACTAGAGGTAATTGCCTCATAATTTCCTCCTGCTCATTAAGACCATTTTGGACAGTGTCCAAGTAATGCATCCACTTGCATTCCCATAAATTCATTATATCCGTAATGTTTCCACCCCTGGGACCTAGTGTTACCTTTTCGATAACCACCCACCTGATGCTGTCTGCGGAGTGGTGGAGAGACTGAAAATGTTCAACTAGGGGAGCACCTGAGACACCACATCGTACCCTGCTACAATGTTGGAGGATGCGGGTTTTAACCTTCTGACTAGTTTGACCAATATATAACAGGCCACATGGGCACACTATTTCGTAGATCACATTAGTGCTGTTGCAATTAGTGTGTTCTTTCAGTGTGATGGAAGAGTTGTTGTGAGAGAATATCTTGGTCTCAATTGTAAGATCACAGGCTTTACAGTGGCCACATTTGTAGCGGCCCACAGTTGGAGGTAAATTCCACATGGTGCATAGGGAAGGTTGCACAGGGGGTTTCAAAAAGGAATGGACCACCTGATCCTTGATGTTTTTACCCCTTTTAAAAGGATGTAGCGGTGGTTCAGTCATGCCTAGGTCATCAGAGACTAGTTTCCAGTACAGGTTGATTATCTGTTTGATGTCGTTGCTGCGTGTGTTGTAGGTGGTGACACAGATCATACATTCTATGGAGTTGTCATGGTGGGGTTTGACTTCCAGCAAGGATTCTCTTGGATTGTACCAAGCTCTTTTCCGAGCTCTCTTCAATAAAGATTTAGGATAACCTCTCTCAGTAAGTCTAATCAGAAGGTCCTCAGACTCGTGGAAGTAGTCCTGTCTGAGAGTGCAGTTCCTACGGATTCTCAGAAATTTGCCGAACGGAAAAATATCCCTTAGACCCCTAGGATGGTGACTGCCGTAACGTAAGAGAGTGTTCCTCTCAGTACCTTTTCTGTACAGGGTGGTGTAAAGCTGATCGTTAGCATCTTTTATAGAAATATCTAAAAAGTTGATCGCAGAGGGACTATGATCAATGGTAAATTGGATATCTGGCGATCTTGAGTTAAGCCAAGTATGAAATGTCTCGAGGTCACTGGCATTTCCAGTCCAAATCAAAAGAACATCGTCTATATAGCGCTTCCACAATGTGATATGTTTGTGGAATGGGTTAATGTCATCAAGGATGAATTTATTTTGGAAGTCGTCCGTGTACAAAATGGCCAAGTTTGGGGCAAAGCTGGCACCCATGGCGACTCCTTTCGTTTGGAGGAAAAATTCCCCTTGAAACATGGAAAAGTTCCTCATCATGGCTACTTCCAACAATTGTATTATGAATTCTGTGGGCACCTGTAAGGGCTGTGGTCTGGCATCCAACACCAACTGCATCACATCTAGGGCAGGTTTCTGTGGGATGTTGGTGTAGAGGGATACAATATCCATTGTAACCAAAAGTTGTTGGGTGGGATTGAAGGCTAATTCAAATGTGGAGGTTTCCCTAACTGGATGCATGCTGCTCATACTCGTCGAGTCCCATGTCCACTTGAAAGTACAGAGTCAGTTGAAGGTGAACAAAGAGAACAAAGAGAGCCTGAACAGACTGAGAATTAAGTAGAGTGGGCACAAGCTACTGGGTCTCGTAGCACTGTCACTGTCGAAACTGAAAGAGAGTTGGTTCCTGAAAGTGACGGAGAAAAAGAAAAAAGGGAATCAGCTAAGCAGAATCTTGAGTCAAATGAAATAGACAGTGTACCTGAAAAACGAGCAAGAAAAGGTGATAAATGGCCTGGAGGAGCTAAGCAGTTGAAAAATACTTTGGGCAGAAAGATCCCAACAACTGTAGTTGAAGTTTCTAGCCAATCTGAACAAAGTGATACAGATGAAGAAGAAAACACAGTACGCAGAACAAAATGAGAAAGAGTTCCAAGTCGAAAGTACACAGCACCTGAATGGACATATTTGGCTGCCACAAATAATTGGGAAAAATAACTCATCGTGTTTTGTTCCAAAGACAACACATCATGTGAGCCACCCTAAATGAACAATGACTGAAGAAAGAGGGTGCTGAAAAAAAAAGAGAGGAGATTTGAAAATAAGGCTGTGACCTGAAGCTCGGAAAGTGTGTGATACACAAACCTTGCTATTCTAAGCTGGTTGAATATTACTTTACATTTTTTAATATTTTTTGAATTTTGAAGATGTTTCTTTTTTTCTCTTTAAAATGGATAGTTCTGAGACTGGTAATCAAAATCAAAGTTCAAATAGACAAAAGTGTCTAAATGCTTGCTTTATATGTGTTCTTGTGATGTTGTTTGTCTGGTTGGTGTTAATACTAATTGTGCCTTATTTTATGTCTCTCGTAAAACCTACTAATGAATATGTGAGTACAATAACTGAGGTAACAAGAGTCCTTAATGAGGATGCAGAAGTAGATATTAAGAAACTAACAGGAAATGACTCACACCAAGATAAATCTATTAATGACTTTTCTTTAAATGTTTTTACTAAACTTTTGTATGAATATGTCGATACTATGGATGCAAGAGATTGTTATGTGTGCATGCAGTTACCCTCGTCTGTGTTGGAAGGGGTGACTTATCACCATCTTCCTTTAACATATGTACTGACAGGTTTGTTCTATGGCAAGGAACAGTTTCAATATTCTTACTCCAACTATGACTTAGGGGTCGATTCCGATCTCGGCCAGAAGCGCACCGAATAGGATTCGTCCGGAAAAAATACGAGCCGAACGTGTTTTTCCCGAACGATTCGAACAGTCGTCCGAGCGAGCAAGTACGATGCGCATTACTGCTAAAATTCCGAGCGAGCCGTACGTACCCATTCCAGCTCCAGTTCCCCGACCGAGCTGGATCCGGAAACGCCGAATCGAGTCGCACGGAAGTAAATACACAGCACCTTCCGGCCGGACAAGTACGATGCACACTCCGTACGCGCCGAACTGGTCGCTACGTCCGGCACGTCAGAGCATCCGTGAGAGCCGCACATAAGCTCCGATTCGCGCCACAAGACGATCCACGGCTACAAGACGAACAAGCCAGCTACGAGTACGAGTCGAAGCCACGAGAAACCCGAACGAGACGAACCAACCATGAATCCCATCGCGTAGGTCCTACCAATACTGTACATCTATTACCGGAACCGGTACGGACGCGTATGGCGCAGACGGTAAGTCAAACACCCACTACACAAACAAACGACACGTACCCAACATATGTCACACACACATAGGGATGCAGAAATGACGTACACTAGCAACAGCAGAACCATAGGGGCAGGATGGCTATCACCAATGCCATACACACCCATAGGGGCCTGATGACTACCACTACCACCACCCCCACTCATGGGGGGCTGGATGCCTACCACTACCACCACCCCTACTCATGGGGGCCTGGATGCCTACCACTACCACCACCCCTACTCATGGGGGGCTGGATGCCTGTCACTACCACCACCCCTACTCATGGGGGCTGGATGCCTACCACTACCACCACCCCTACTCATGGGGGCTGGATGCCTGTCACTACCACCACCCCTACTCATGGGGGCCTGGATGCCTACCACTACCACCACCCCTACTCATGGGGGCCTGGATGCCTACCACAACCACCACACCTACTCATGGGGGGCTGGATGCCTACCACAACCACCAACCCTACTCATGGGGGGCTGGATGCCTGTCGCTACTACCATCCCCACTCATAGGGGGATGGATGCCTGTCACTACCACCACCCCTACTCATGGGGGCTGGATGCCTGTCACTACCACCACCCCTACTTATGGGGGCTGGATGCCTGTCACTACCACCACCCCTACTCATGGGGGCTGGATGCCTACCACTACCACCACCCCTACTCATGGGGGCCTGGATGCCTACCACTACCACCACCCCTACTCATGGGGGGCTGGATGCCTACCACTACCACCACCCCTACTCATGGGGGCCTGGATGCCTACCACAACCACCACCCCTACTCATGGGGGGCTGGATGCCTGTCACTACTACCATCCCCACTCATAGGGGAATTGATGCCTACCACTACCACCACCCCTACTCATGGGGGGCTGGATGCCTGTCACTACTACCATCCCCACTCATAGGGGGATGGATGCCTGTCACTACCACCACCCCAACTCATGGGGGCTGGATGCCTGTCACTACCACCACCCCTACTCATGGGGGGCTGGATGCCTACCACTACCACCACCCCTACTCATGGGGGCCTGGATGCCTACCACTAACACCACCCCTACTCAGGGGGGGCTGGATGCCTGTCACTACCACCACCCCTACTCATGGGGGGCTGGATGCCTACCACAACCACCACCCCTACTCATGGGGGGCTGGATGCCTGTCACTACTACCATCCCCACTCATAGGATGGGTAATGCATGACACAACCAGCATACTCCAACATAAGGAATGTCAGAAAAAGACATCCCCCAACATCATGACAAGAGTGTGTAGTCTGTGTCAAATGCCTACAACACTGAACATGACATTGAACATACAATGTGACCCCCATCACATGTGTCACACAAAAATGTGTGTGGCCTTCACAATGCAAGCAGACTATGACCACTGTGGGTATGTGGTCTAAACCCCCATCATCACAGTGACCAAAAGGTAAGTGTGGGGTCCATAGCTGAAGCACATTTTGAACATTGTGGCAATGGGGTCTAAACCCCCATCATCACAGTGACCAAAAGGTAAGTGTGGGGTCCATAGCTGAAGCACATTTTGAACATTGTGGCAATGGGGTCTAAACCCCCATCATCACAGTGACCAAAAGGTAAGTGTTGTCATGGAAAAAGCTGCAACTGCCAAACAGCATGGATGATTTCTGGTCACAGAACAACAAACACATCAGTGGCAAAGTAGTGGTTGTGTCCCATAGCAACATAGATTGGGTGAGGCAAACAGTGCAGTGCAAATAAAACATACCTTTGGCCATGTGCAGACAAACATCACCCATGGGGACTGACATCGTCTCCATTTATCAATTACACAATGCCAGAAGTCACCATCATAATGCAGACCCACATATCTGCACTAATGGACACACAAATGTAGATATCCTGGGGAGACTGTAGATGTGAGGTGAACAAATACCATACCATGGCAGCAATGGGACATACGAACCATGATTATTGTGCTGACTGATGACCTAGGAGTCCCAGGGACAGCATGGGAAATCCTCCAAACAACATACAGGCAATGGCACACCAAAGATATGCCAATGCAGTGGTGCAGATGCACAAACACAAACAGGCAGCCTCACACTGCATATCAAACACAACAGGTGATGGGGGGTGTGCCAGTGTCCCCTGGCAACCACACAACACATGAGGAGGCCTGAATTCCAATTACACAGATGTGCATACAGTGCCATACAAAAGTAACTCATGGATCGGATTCCCCTATGTGGGCAATCAGGCATTGTTAGATGAGAGGGAGCCCAAATTACACATGTCACACAAGCTTGTAGGAACAGCAACTAACACAGCAAGAGACAGACCCACCACAGCACTACCCCCAGGGACCCCACATTGTGGTGACACTAGCCTGCATGATAATCCCACTGTGATGACAAAGGTAGATGTCGTTCACACTGTGAACCACAGCCATGTGTCCTGAGCAACAAACTACCATCACACCTACACAAGCACAAATCAATCAGCACGGCCTGTCAGCCAAGGCCAATATGGAGGTAGGGGTCTAGCCGTGCAACAACTCACATTTGCACACACTCAACACCACACACCTTGATCTCCACCAATGTGCAGCAGTGAAGCTCACATGGACAGGTGACATTGCACATGCACCCATGACAATCCCAGGGGTGGTTGTGGGAACTAAGGTGCAGAAACCCATTACACCTGGCCAGTCAACAAGACTCGTGAATGTCTGACACACTGCACAGTACGCTGTACATGGGCATGACGTGAAATCCACCCCAATCAATGGGATCCCGGCCACAGTCACACACCAATGAAGAAGCCAAGGTCACCCACAAAGAACACACGTAGACAACTTCCAACATTGCAGCTCTGACCCTGAGGAGTGGCAGCAGTCACACACACAACGTGTCACAATCACTGAAAGCTACCACAAACTGTAAATTACATGACTTGTGTAACCAACAAGTGCCAAGGGGAATCCTGACTGTGTCTCATCTGCGTTTGCCCACATCCCCAGCCCTGACAACAAAGACAACTAGGGATGACAACCTGATGAACATTAGTTTGCCATGCACCCACATCACGGAGAAACCAGGTACAAGATGCTGGATGAACACAGGACAACTCAGCAAGCATCACAAACAGGAACATCCGTAGGGACACAGCCGGTGTAGGAAAAGGGAAGGGAACACACACAGACATGCTTACACAACACGGGCCCAGGCAATGTCACGGGATTACACACTGCCATGAGGGCACTCCACTCCTGTGGAAGGTCCGCTGTGCCAAACCTTGTCTGTGCACGACTCAAACATGTCAGCAAAACACTCGGTCAGTGAGTCAACAATTACAACACACTGAAGGCTCTGCTCACATCAGCCTGGGTACGGGAGTGTCACTTCAGTCATCTGCATATACCCAAAACACGTGTCAAGCAAGTTGCACTGTAAACACAGATGAGTCCTTCAACATTGATGTGCTAAACTGCATGTCCAGTGGAGATGGGCACACAGTCAGGGAAATAGAAACAATGAACAGTGGTAAGCCCACCAGATGTGCATCAGTGTAAGCCACAGATGTCAATTTATAAATGCAAAATGTACATCCCTGTGTCAAATGCTGAACATTACACCCTCAGACTGCAGCAAAGGATGCTATGGATCCAGACTAGATTAGGACACATATCCCATGGACCACATGGAGTCCATCACAGCAACACTTCATTTTCCTGATCTGAACACTATTACAACAGCAAATGCATGATGATACTCATCTACATCATGTACATCAAAAGAAAAACCACTAGTAAACAAAAAGAGGCTTTATTCAGCAAATGTGAAAGAAAAATTTGAAGTCCAAAAGAAACTAAGGCCAATGGCCAGTCCACATACACAGTCCGAACAGGGTGATATGTGACAACTTGTCACCCATTGCTTGCCTGAACTGGTACGGACAGGGGACATCCCCGCGGAGGGGCATACAAGGGGCAGGCCAGGCACCGCAGGGACAGGATCAGGGGATGCCAGAAGGAGGCAGTGAAGGGGTGGTGGGTGCAGGACTGTCACCGGCAACTGCAGTGGAGGTGTCTGACTCAGTGGGGGCCGGCACCACTGTATGACACAAGTCAGATGGTGTGGGTGCTGGCACCACTGCAGTGGGCCGGCCAGATGGAGTGGACTGGGTCCCCACTGCAGTGCCCAAGTCAGACAGGGTGGTTGTGGACTCCACTGCAGTGCATAACTCCAAGGGAGTGGAAGGGGGGGCAGATGAGGTGGGCAGGACAGAGGGGGGACCCGGTCTCCACACCAGTGGCACAAACAGGCCGAGTGTCTGGGTTGGGGTTGGAAGAGCAAGTGGTAGTGGGGGAGGGCCTAAGCAGTTTGGGGATGCAGTATGGGTGTGTGGGGGAACCTGGGGCAGGGTGTGGCAGGGGAACCGGTGGAGTGGTGGCCTGGGGGATGGAGGAGAGAGACTGTGTGGTGGAGCTGCGTGGTGGTGGTGGTGGGGTCTTGCCCTTCCTGGTCTGGGGGGACTTCCTAATGGGGTCCTCAGTCTGCCTGGGGGAGGGTGTCCGGGTGTGAGGGGCACTCCCCTCTGTGTGTGGTGGTCTCCTCTTCCGCCTGTGTGTTGGGTCAGATGGATCTGTGGGGAAGAGGCCAAGCTCACGGAGGAAGAGCTTCTGGGAGGGGGGGTTGCAGGCGAGGCAAGGGAAGGGGTTTTGGAGGGAGAGGTATCTGAGGACTGCGCAGTGCTCATGGATGCGTGTGTGTGTGCCTGGGCCCCATCCCCTGTGAGTGAGGTATCAGTCCCCTGACTGTGCATGCGTGTGCGTCTGGATTTTGGCATGTGTGTCTGTGTGCTGCTTGTGTCTGTGCTGGTGGGTGCCTGTGCTGGTGTGTGTGTGCTTGGGACAGGTAGGGTGCTGGGGATTGTGGATGGGGCAGAGGTAGGAGGGGTGAGGGACTGTTGCAGGAGGGACACTGCTGCCGTCAGTGAGGAGGCCATGGACTGATTGGTCCGATGTAGGGCAGACATGCCAAATGACATGCCCTCCATGAATGACACCAGTTGTGTCAACAGACCCGTGTGTGCATGGAGGACACTCAGCACTGATGTCTGCCCTACATGGATCTGTTTCAGCAAGTCCACAGACTCCACACTCAGGGCAGCAGGGGAGACAGAGGCAGGGGGTGCGGTGCCTGGCATGAAGGAGACACGCTCCCCTACACGGGAGCCTCCACAGACATGTGGGATGGGAGCAGATGGGAGGGTGGAGATGGTGGTGGTGGCGGGGACAGACTTGCTTGATTTTGTCTGTGGTCTGCTGACACCCGCCTCCACAAGGGAGTCCTCACTGGAAGTGCTGTGTTCCTCAGCCGAGGTGGTCGTAGCTGAGGTCTCCTCAGTGTGGCTCCCCTCACCCTCCATGCCACTGGGTCCCTTGGTCTCCCCTGCAGTGGACCCAGTCTGGCTCTGCCGCTCCTCTTGGTCCGTGGAGCTGTCTCCTCCTGTGGCCGTGGATGTATCTGCAAACAATCAGGATAAACAGAGCAACATTAGTCACCTGTACTGACCACACACACCACAGTAAGTACAGTACATCACAGAGCAAGCCCTGCTATCATTTGCTAGACATTGCAATAAGTGCTGACACTGATTTGAAGAAGCCCATTGTCTGCCTGACAGTCATTCATGCCACATATATCCTACCTGTCCATGCACCCATCTGTCTGGTGCCTGTTGTATGCGACTAATCATATGTGCACACATGCACCACATACACAGTTGTTGGACATCCAAGAGAACATATGGAAATGTGTCAGTCCAAACACATGCCATCTCCTGCCACTGACTCAGTACATGTGTCAGGAAAAGTGACGGGCAGAGTCTCTGTCGATATGCGGGTTTTGCTTCCATCACCAGACACAATGATGTCCTCATGTCCTGATAGACAATGCGACAATGGTGTGCTTGCAGGACATATCACACTACTGCTGGATCACCCTTTGCGAGTTGAATGTCATGGCACAGGCCTGTCTGGCAAGTCAGTCATAACCGTCTCCTGTCACAGGGGCAGTGCATACACACAACACCAGTCTACACTGTGTCACAATCATGGAAGTTTTGGGAATGCAAGCCCTGTAGCTGACAGGTGCACATGTGCACCCCTGGCCACCCACATCATGAGGACTAAGATGATCCCACGTCAATCAAATGAGACATTTGAGTGACTGCAAAAACAAATCCATACACATGGGCACTTCACCGTCTGATGAGAATGAACCAAAGCTGCCTGCACCTCAATGTTTCATACACCATTGTGCACAGTCAAGGGATCAGAGACCTATGCATTAACCAATGTGCAGATCCTATAGTCACAACTCAGATGGCTGGCCACCCCAAATTGTTAAACACTCCAGGAGTCCAAAAAGCAAGGCCACACCACGGTGACACAGAGGCAGACACCTGAGTGCACTCTTCACAATGCCCAATATGTATGCTGACACACGGGAGTGGGAGAACAGAGTGCCTTCGATGTACGGAGTAGGCATTACAGTCCTGGTCCATGTGCAACATGGTATTACCCTGAACACTAGGCAGGTGGCTATGCATGTGTCACACACATGATGTACATACTTCTGAGGCTCCCCCCTTGGTCTCTGCTGCAGCATGGGTGTGTGGCACATACCCCAGACATGTGGTGAGTCAGAGCAGCAATTGAAACACATTGTAAAGCCATACCCAGAGTACATGTCAGATCACAGGCATTGTGTGAGCAATTGTACCACCCATGCAGCCCACAACAAAGTTCCTGTAACTGATGCTGTCCCCAACTTGAACCACAGGTAACTGCAAGTACACAGTACCCAAGTGACCTAAGTCACAGACTGTAAGGGCCACACCTTTGTATCAGATGAGGAGGGGGCATGACACAGGTGAGGGACATGAGTCCAGGACGACAAGACAGTTGTACTGTGGAAGTGGAACCAGGCTAAAGGAGTGCATAGAGCATGTTAGTCATAGTACACAGAAAAAGCTAGCACTTACCCCCTCCTTGCTGCTGTCTGGCCTTCAGCTGCCCATCCAGGTCAGGGAAGACCACCGCCAGAATCCGGAGCATGTGGGGGGTCAGGGTCCGGTGTCCACCCCTGCTGCGAGGAGGCAACAGCTTCAGCTGGACCCTTGCGATCCTCCGGGTCCAGCCACGAAGGTCCTGCCACCTCTTCTGGCAGTTGCGGATCCTGCGCCTGTAGACCCCCACAGATCGTACTGCCCGGATGATGGTCAGCCAGATCTCCTGCTTCTGGTGGGCATCAACCTGTGAGGATGACAAAGTGAAAAGGCCATTACTACACATGCAACATATCCGTGCATCACACAGTTGGATATACATGTCTCAATCACAGGGGCATATGATGTACACAGGTAGTGCAACTATGGCTATGAACAGTTGTCCAGCAGTTACTAAATGGTATCATTGCCTGGGAAGTAAAACCTTGTTGGAATGCACTGTTACTGCACTATACCTGTTCAGTGCATGTAACTACACACTTTGGGGGTGACAACTACTCAGTGAGCATGCTAGCCACTGGTGTACACACTGTAAGTCTTGCTAGTCAGACAACATGCACAATTAGTAAGGCAGTGGACAGCACACTCACCTGCTCCCCTGGTTTCCCATACAGCTTGCTGTACTGTGGAAGGAGGCTGTCCAGCAGGGCCTGGTTCTCCTCAGTGCTGAAGGCTGGGGCTCTCTCCACAGTACGTGCCATTGCAGTAGCCAGAGTATGCAGAGACAGCAGCAGTGGTGGTGGCAGATGTCGTCCTGGAGCATGTAGTGCAGGCAAGTGAGCTCTCAGGGGAACAGCCAGCATTATATGTGTGCTGCAGAGGCAGATACTGTCCCATGTGTCCAAAGTGATAGGTCCAACTCGTTTGCATCTTCTGAATCTGGCCAATCCATGGAATTGCACCACTTATACACGCCCACAGCATCCTTCAAAAGTTCAACTTCATGACACCCATGAATTTGCAACATTCTTGTGGGTGGCCAACTGAATTCACTGCATCCGACTCGTAAAAGCTTAGAAAATGTGTCCGTTACCATGTCAGTCCATAGCCAATGCGTGCGCACTGATCGGACCATTGCTGTACGACGCGTATTACGTCACACAACACGCATCCGTCCACATCATATGCAATGGCCAATGCATGCGCACCGATCGGTCCATTGCTATACAACGCGTATTTCGGAGCACAACACGCATCCGTCCACATCATGTGCAATGGCCAATGCGTGCGCACCGATCGGTCCATTGCTGTACAACGCGTATTTCAAAACACAACACGCATCCGTCCACATCATATGCAATGGCCAATGCGTGCGCACCGATCGGTCCATTGCTGTACAACGCGTATTTCGGAGCACAACACGCATCCGTCCACATCATATGCAATGGCCAATGCGTGCACACGGATCGGTCCAGTGCTGTACGACGCGTCCCTGTACAAGTCACTCACATATGTCACCATGGTTGTCACTGGTGAACGTATGCCAGCCACAATTACTTGCCAGGGACTCAGGGGCACACCTACAACACCACAGCCTGTCCACACTGTATCCTAAGGCATGTAAGGCTGCATTACCTGTGTGTGTATGGGGGTCAACATGTGGTTTGTTGGGTGGCACTTGGGGGCAGCCACTCCCAGGCTGTGCACGTGTTCATGGGGACAGAATCCTTTGTGTGTTGTGCACATGACCACTGTGATGTGCAACTGTTCAGTTCAGAGCATGTGGCATGGTCACATCTCCAGGTTGTGTATGTGTATGTTATGTCACATACACCCTGAGTCCCATGTGGGATGGTATGTACGTCACAGGGTGACCCATTGCCACAATTGTGATGGCCCTCAACAGTCTGTGTGCATGTTGTGTTTCAGATGTCTCGGATTCCATGTGCACAATGGGAGACAGTCTCCACATCCACGTTGTTTGTGCATCGACTTTGATGTTGTGCGTGTGTGTGTCACAGACGTCCATGTCTGTCCTGCAGAGGCAACAGGGGCCACTACCTGTGGGAGTCATGGTTGTTTTGCTGACGTGTACATGATACGCCATGTCATGCCAGTGTCCATGTGGCAATACAGGGTCCCTGGGAATCTACCTGTCAAAGAGCTGTGATGCCTGGGGCACATCCGTCCTCACTTGTCACTGTGTTGTGTGTTTGGAACGTGACAGCAGTACATGGGTACTGTGACACAGCCTAATGATTTCCCATAGCACAACCTGGAACTTGTTGTCAACACATGTTGAACTGAGATGTTAGATGTTGGCCATGTAGGTGCCATATATGTCCATATAGAACGGCACACACATCAAGTACTTGTGTCTCGTAATGATGTATCATGTGATATTGAGTATGGTCAATGCCACATATGTGGGGTGACTGACAATCTTTTTTTGTTCACCTATGCACTGCAGGGTACCAGCTGTCCATAGACCATTCCCTGACCTTGCAACCATGGTTGAACTTGACTGCATCCGACGGTACCACTTCAACAGGCCGTTTATTGAGGAATTGGCGGTGCGGTTGGCCCCACATTGGCAACCTGGCCGGCCATACCCTGCAGCGCTGAC
The DNA here is from genome assembly GCA_963921515.1 of Calotriton arnoldi. Taxonomy (NCBI): domain Eukaryota; kingdom Metazoa; phylum Chordata; class Amphibia; order Caudata; family Salamandridae; genus Calotriton; species Calotriton arnoldi. The sequence goes on along the minus strand of CAWUFW010018390.1, from coordinate 49,722 downwards.
CCCCAAGGTGAAGGTGATGGCAGCCCTACACTTCTTTGCCACCGGTACCTTTCAACACACTGTGGCGTCTGCTGGTGGGATGTCACAGACCATGTTCAGCCGTGTGCTACGCGATGTTTTGGAGGCGATGTTGAGATACTTGAACCAGTACATCTATTTCCCTAAACGTCAACAACTCACTGACGTCAAGAGTGACTTCTATGCCCTGGGGAGGATGCCACATGTCATCGGCTCCATTGATGGGACACATGTGGCTTTGGTACCACCACAGGCACATGAGCAGGCATACAGGAACAGGAAACATTACCATTCTATCAATGCCCTGGTGGTATGTCTTGCAGATATGAGCATCTCACATGTGTGTGCACGTTTCCCCGGTTCTGCACATGATGCCTACGTAATGAGGAGTAGTCGCATCCCGAGGATGATGTCACAGATGCAGAACCAGCGTGCCTGGCTTGTCGGTGTGTACTGACTTTGTACCATTGTGTGTGTTCTGCAATGTTGTATTCCACCCTCTTTTCCAACTCAGCTAATGTGCAATTGTCTGTATGTAGGTGACTCCGGATACCCCAACATGCCGTGGTTGCTGACACCCCTCAGGAACCCTGTGACACCAGCCCAGATGCGCTACAATGAGGCACATGGTCGGACCAGGAGAGTGATCGAGCGGACATTTGGTCTCCTGAAGAGCCGCTTTCGCTGCCTGGACAAGACAGGAGGGGCCCTCCCATATGCCCCTGCAAAGGTGTGCAAGATTGTCATCGTCTGCTGCATGCTACACAACCTGGCAGTGCGGAAGGAGTTGCCTCTCATCCTGGATGACGATGACCAACATCCGCCACCTGTGGAGGATCCTGGCCTGGGCCACGATGCCAGTGATGATGATGATGATGAGGGTGATGTCTGCACACAGCTCATCACCAACTTCTTCAGCTGAATGTGAGTATACAGAGTTGGTATGTCAATGATTTGAGTTTGCATGATATGTGTTGATGGTGCTCTGTTGCTGTTTGAGTGTGGCCTTGTGCTACTTGACTGGATGCGTGCAGCGATGTGTCCTTACAGGTAGTCTGTACTCCCCAACAGTGTTGACATGCTAACTTGGTTTTGTGTAGGTATCTTGTGACATGTACTGGCCATGAGTATTGCAGTTCTGTCCTGTTCTTCAGTGCTTTTGACTGTGTGTCATGTCTGTCCTTCACAGGGTACTTTCAGAGTTGTTTGGTCAACTCGGATCCCCCGACACCATGATTCAACTTCCAGGGTGGAAGCAGTCGTTTCCCTACAGGTGATGTGCCACACACCCCTGGACTTTATTTCTTCTATACTTGGTGACTGTGTGGCCACTGCCACGTGGGATTACCTTGCATCTGTAGTGGAAACAACATGTTGCAAATGTGTAATAAACCTGTGCTTCACTTTGGGATGTGCGTTGTCTGTGGTCACACATCTGACTGACATTTGCTTACTGCACCTGTGGGCTAGTTAACACATACTCTGAATAGGTGTGGTGTCTGTGCATTCCACTGTATTTCCTGGCAACATCAGTGTAGGCAATGAGTCAGATGGCCCTGGTGTGTATGTGTTGTGTAGCCCTAGTGGTGTGTCTCCCTCATATGTGTCACGTCGCCATAACTCACATTACTGTGTTGAACTTGCTGTAGTAGTTAGCATGCACAGTGTCATTTAGCAGATCATCATCTCCATTACAAAAACAACATTGGAATCACAACAGAGGCAAGTATGGTGTATTAGTGAGTTTATTTACATACATGTGTGAGGATAGTGCACAGGATGGTGGGTGCTGTACATTGGGATTGGAATCCAAAGTTCACAGATGAGTTGGAAGTGTTGGTAGCAGAAATGTCCTGAGTAAAGTCCACAGTCATCTGATACATTAGTCCAACTTAAACTCCCCATGTCATGTGGGAGAGTTGGGTTGCATTCGACAGGGTGAACAGTTTGCACACAAAGGAGAATTTCCAGAATAGGTGTTGGGTTCCTGGGGGATGTACATGGCCATCGGCCTCTCAGTTTTCCTTCCTCGGAAGACCCCTCTTCTTTCTGGGGGGACCCTCATGTGCAGGCCGCTGCGGTGCAGAGGACTCTCCACCAGAGTCATCCTCCCTCCCTGTGGCAGTTGCAGTTGTTGTGGCACCAGATGTTGTGGGCACACAGGGAGGTGTGGACATGTTGGTGCTAATATGGCGGAGGTATGTCAATATGTCCCTCTGCACCGCTGTCAGTTCTTCCAATGTGTCCCACTTGGACTCCATGCCAGACATGTGTGTCTCCACACGGGACATGTGGGAGTCCAAGCGGGCATGATGGGCAGCCTGCTGCTGTTGAATGTCCTTGAGGATCCCCACTACCTGGCTGACCTCTCCGGTGCTATTCTGGTACGCATCAGCAATGCGTACCAGTTGTGGGTCATCATGCAGTCCAGACCCCTCTGCAAACAGCGACCTCTGCCTACCACCCCTCCCACCACCCCTGGCCACACGTGCGGGACCTGCGGTGGCATGCACAGGTGAGCCTAGGCCCCCTTGGGGGTTGGTTCTGGGGTTGTTGTCTGTTGCTTCACGGTGAGTCGGGGTCCCTGTGCTGTTGTCATTCAGTGTCCTTGGTCTGTCCGTGTCAGCGGGGTTGGTCTGTGTGTTGGCAGATGTTGGAGGAGTGGGTGCAGGGGTGCAGATGGTGGTCCTGCTGGTGCTGCATGATGACTCACACCGGAGGTGCCAGGTAGGTCTTCGCCATCCGAGGAGGGCAGAGGCTGTTCCACACCAGAGAGCTCAGGGGCCACCGGAGCCTGGGACAGGGACTCCTCATCATCTGCTGCTGTGTCCCCATCATCACCTGTTTTTGGAAGAGACACACAGTGTATGGTATGTTTCTACAGGCATCAATGGTTCAAACACCTGACAGTTGTGACTGTACCTCTGGATGCGGGCCTGTACATTGCATTGTCCTAAATTGTCACAGTCAGAGGTGGATATTGGTGTAGCACATTGTCCTGCCAACCTGAAGCATTTCAATGTGAATGTTGAGGTGTGTGCATGACCAGCATTGGTGGTATTTGGTTGACATCCGGACCTCCTTTTCCCCCAGCCCAGTTATCCCACCATGAAGCATGCCACCCTTGCAGTGGGTGCAGGTTAACTCTCAGGATGTCAGTCAGTGGTGTCCTGCTGTTGGTTGGTGCCCAGTTTCCAGCAGGGCCTGGTACTCCCCACAACAGAGCACCATTGTCAGACATCTTAGAAGTGGCTTTTCACTCCCTGTGAGGTGTGCATGATTCAGTGTGAGCTTGCTGGGCCATGTGGGTGGGGGATGTTGAGCTGTGACTACCACTCCCATCATGCTATTGCATACACCCCCCTTCCCAGCTTGCCCATACTTCCTTCCTTTTGACTCTGCTTCCCTGTGGGGTAGTGTGCCTGTGCTGACAGGATGGCTGACAGTGTTGTCCTGGCGTTTGTTTGGCTACAAGTCCCAAAAGTGTCCCTGTGCTTCACACAGCATAACCCAGTGTGGTGATTCTTTGTGGGATATTTAATTAGAGTGTGAGGCAATGCATTCTCCCAGGTGAGTTGTGTGGAGTTTGTGTTAAGGGTGTGTGTGAGAAAAGCTGCTGGTAACTATGGTCAGAGCTGTCAGTCCTCCTTCCCACCCAGCCAGATATCCCACCATGGAACGTGCTTCCATTGCAGGGAGTGCAAGTTGGCTTTCAGGATGTCAGGCAGTGGTGTCCTGCTGTTGGTTGGTGCACAGTTCCCAGCAGGGCCTTGTGCTCCCCACAGCAGTACCCAGTGTCAGCCATCTTGTCAGTTCTTTTCCACTCCCTGTGATGTAAGCATGGTTCAGAGTGGTGTTGATGGGCCAATTGTGAGGGTGACCAATATCTGTGACTACAACTCCCATCATGCTATTGGCTACACTCACTTCACCAGCATACACACAATTCCTTCCTTTCAGTGAGCTTCCCTGTGAGGTGGTGTTCTAGTGGTGGCAAAATGTCTGACAGTGTTTGTTGGTTAGATTTGTGCCACTGCCTTGCTCTATTTGTTGTTAGGTTTGTACATGTCATGACATAGTTACATATCACTATGAGATGGCAGGTATTGTGTTTGTCTAACTAACATACACATCTTGGGATGATTATCTTTTGGTTACTGTGGCTTTGCTAACGGTGCATGGTTTCACTATCCCCTTGACAGTGATGTGTGTGTATTGTCACACAATATTGGGTATATTGGTTGTGTACTCACCAGGCTCTGGGATGTTTGATAGTCCATGTACGCTCTCTGGTGGTAAGATGGCCCGCACCTTCTCCTCCCAGGGCCTGAGGTATACTGGTTTGGCAGGAGGGCCACTGCCGGTGCGATGACTCAAGGCGTAATCCTTCTTGAGTAGGTCCTTGACCCTCCTGCGCACATCATGCCACCTGTTCTGGAAGTCTTCCTTTGTGCGCAAACATGGTGATTGTGCGTTCACCCTGTCAATGATCCTCTCCCACATCTTGGTTTTCTGCGACATGGGGGTCTGTTGGACCAATGTACCAAACAACTGTGGCTCTACCCTGAGGATTTCATCTACCAGGACTTCCAATTCACTGTCTAGGAACTTTGGATTCTTCTTTGGGGGCATGGTGATGGGTGGTGGTGGGGATTGATGTGTGTGTGAGTGTGCAAGTGAGAGTCGGTCTGTGTAGGTTTTGCTGGGTGTATGTGAGGGTGCTATTTTGGAGGTGCTAATGGTGTGTGGCTTGTGTGATGGATGAGTAGTGAGTGTGTCTGTGGTTGCTGATTTTCTCCTTCTTTAATCAGTTCTCAGAATAAGTAACGCGTTCCCAAGCCAACACGTGTTTCGTCGCCTCAGTAAGTCTGTACATGCGACTTGTTCACGGCTAGGTAAAGGATAATATAAAACTCACATTAATTTTGATCAGCATCCATTTGTTTCAACATAAACAAATGTGCTCCCAGGGGATTAAAAAGCACCAAAAACAAAAAGTGATAATGTATACAAATACTAATGATAGTGACATTATCGTTCCAGTGTGAAGTCGGGTCTTCTGTGTTTTGTTTTCCCTGTCTAGATTCAGGAAACGCTTTTACGGGGCATACATAGCTACGTTTACCGCCCAGCGATTATATTGGAAACCTTGCATTTCACTTCACGCCAAAGGTTAATGTGACCTGGAATTATCGTCATATTTAGAGTACGTATGAACAGGTCTTTTTTCAATGGAGGGTTGTACGAGGTACAGCACTTTATGTGGTCATGTGCACTATAAAATTCTAAATAAAATTTGGATACTGATATAGGTTTTCTTTCCTTTGCTGTTTGTGTTTACAGACTGAAACATAGTGGAACCGTTCAGGTTGGTTTATCTCATTTGGAGATGTGTAATTTTTAAACTTCATTGTGAGATATATTAGTCCTAATATTTGGGACTTTATGGTGGTGTTTTAATCACTTTTTGTCACTGGGTGACACATTAATGTTTCGGTAGAGAAAAAGGAGACGGATATATCTTTTAGTATTGCAACACATAACCTACCTATGTCACTTTCACTTGTCTGTTTGTGTTTTGTTGTTTATGTTCAAGAAAAGACGTAATTGTAGAAGAACTTTTAATATACTGTTTCACACTGGAACGATAATGTCACTATCATTAGTATTTGTATACATTATCACTTTTTGTTTTTGGTGCTTTTTAATCCCCTGGGAGCACATTTGTTTATGTTGAAACAAATGGATGCTGATCAAAATTAATGTGAGTTTTATATTATCCTTTACCTAGCCGTGAACAAGTCGCATGTACAAACTTACTGAGGCGACGAAACACGTGTTGGCTTGGGAACGCGTTACTTATTCTGAGAACTGATTAAAGAAGGAGAAAATCAACGAAACTCTTCGACTTCTTATATATATGATTGACGACTGAAAAGAACTAATTTTTAATGATTTGCGTGTGCTGGGGTATACAAATCACTGTGTTTTGTTGCTTTTTGGCCTCAAAAGAATCTAGGGAGGTGGGTGGTTCTCCTTAACCCTTCAGCACCGCCAGTACTTGGAGCATTTTCTTTTAAATAACGAGTGAAACTACCTAGTGGCGCCTGTACCCTATCACTTATACCACCAGATCTCACTTTGGAATATGTCTGTGGTTGCTGTCTGATGGTGTTCTGTGCTGGCAGGTCAGTTGAATTTGCAAAGGATCATGGTAGGGATTTGTGGCCTTTATATGGGTGGAGTTGTGGGTGCGTCTTTGTTCCATGTTTTTTTCCCCCTGTATTTATTGACTTTGTCATTGCTTGTTTGGCCCTTTTTTTTGTATTTTTTCCTTTGTAGTTTTTAGGCATGTAGGAGACGTTCTTCTGACCGAGTAGGACGCTGCAGTTGGCTCGTGCGAGCTTCTCCAAGTCTTTCAAGCTGTGTTTCTGCTGGGTTTCATGTGCGGCGTACGCGTCATTCGCGGAGTACTGGGTTGCTTCGGCTCCCTGTTTTGTATGCGTGTCGGTCGTACGGCTTGAGCTCCGTGCGACTCGGTCTGGAATTACACGCATTGCATCGTACTGCGCGGGTCGGAGTTCGCGGGTACGTTTCTGTCGGGTTCATTCCTGGTGCGTGTAGGTCGGTTCGATTCGCGTAGTTTTCCGGCTGGATAGCTGGTTTCCGTGCGGTTCGGTCGTTCGGCTTGTGTTCCGTACGAGTCGGTCGTAATTCACATGCATTGCATCGTACTACGCGGATCGGGCAGCGCCGGTACGTGTCGGTCGGACTACATTCCTGTACCGAGTCGGTCGGTACGTTTTCCGGCCAGAATCGGAATCGGCCCCTTAGTTTTTGCAGAAGTTCCTATTAAGAAGAACATGAATATAGTGAGTAGTGCGAGAAATGCAGAAAAAATGGGAGAATTTTTTCATACCACTAAGCCTATTGATACTGTATACGCACATAGAAATAACCTGACATGTAGTTTACGCAGTGTAGAAATAGAGTTTTTAAATACTGTAGAGGATAGATGGCACGAATTTAAGAAGAAATCTGTAGAGCAAAAATCTAGAATACCTCCATGGGCTCAGGTACAGAATATCGACGCCTAAATATCGAATTGCCTGAATATCGAGTGAAGAATATCGATGGTGTAAAATATCGAGGTAACTTTTTTCGTTGGTAAAAATATCGATTTTTGTGTTATGTAGAAATATCGATTTTGTAAATATCGATGGCAAATCTATAGTTGTAAATAATATCGATTTTTTTGTTTAATGTTGTGTATTTTTTTATTAATTTGGTTTTAGTTATTTTATATTATTTAATGTATTTTTTTATGCTATAATGTTTGTTTTTATTGTTTTTTAATTACTTTTTAGGAGCGGGATGTTGGGTTTATAGGGGATTAGGGTGGGGAGTAATTTAAAGAAAAATGGTGTAAAATTTAAATACTTTTCAAATTTTTCTAAAATTTTAGGAGTGGGATGTTGGGTTTATAGGGGATAAGGGTGGGAAGTAATTTAAAAAACAAAGGAGGTCATTACGATGGCGGACGGAAAAACAACCGATTGCCATGGTAGCGGGAAATCACCGCCCGCCACTACCGCGGTAAAACCGACGGCTAGATTATGATCTTCTGCTGTAAAAATCCAACCGCGGCGGAAAGGAGACCCGAGAAACCGCCGTTCGCCTGTGGAGAAGGCCCAAACCCGTCCGCGGCGGTCGGTCTCGCAGCGGAAACAGCCCAAACGACCGCAACCCCAGCGGAGACACCGCCATCGAAATTATGATATTCCCGACATCCCCGCGGTGCAGTGCGCTGTTACCGCCCGCCGCGGTCGACAACATTGATGAATCAGTGAGACGGCGGAAGCGCCGTAGCCGAGCCACCGCTGCGGACGCTCCGTTAAAAAAATGGCGGTCGCGAGAAAATCACACAACATGGCCTCAAAGTGCACCAACCAAACAAGGCATGCACCCAAAAATACCTTACACAGCCCAAAGACACACCCCCATGGGAAACTCCAAAACTACAAATACCAGGTTCACACACACACCACACCTGCTACCAATACCCCATCCTGACACACCCACAGACACCAGTATAAATCCAGCCCCCAACAGACCACAATCCTTTGCAAAACTCCACAACTGAGGGGACATCCACCACAGATGACAGGAGAGGCAAATCTGCACAACACACACACATCACCACCACCACCACCACTTCCACACCTGCACCTCTAACACCTTTGCACAGCACACATCATACACATCACAACCACCACTACCACTTCCAAACCTGCACCTTAAACACCTTGACACATCACACACCATGTCACCACAGAGAATGCCCAAATTCACTGAGAGTGAGTTGAGGGTCATGGTTGATGAGATAATCAGGGTAGAACCACAATTGTTTGGTAACCAGGTCCAACAGACACCACTAGCAACAAGAACGCTAATGTGGAGAAGGATAGTAGAGAAGGTACATGCAGTAGGGACCGTGCCACGCAATAGAGATGAAATCGTGAAGAGGTGGCACGATCTGAAGGCAGTGGTCAAAAAGAAGAGAGCCAAGAACCATGAGCTGGCTCACAGGACAGGCAGTGGCCCTCCCGTTCCCCTAAAAACATTCACTGAATGGGAGGAGAAGGTGCTTGGCATTCTACATCCAGAGAGTCTCTCAGGAAAACCCGGGGGAGTGGAGGCTGGTAAGTACAAACAAATGCCTAACATCACACAAATGTACTGTCTTGCACTACTACAAAGTAATAGCTCCTAGGTACAAATGTATTCATGTGCACAACACTCCCCCCAACACATCTCTCACAGATTCAACAGACACTTCCCCTGAAGCCCCCAAAGGTAGCTAGCAACATCACCATGGGTACATGTGTACATGCTGCCAGCACTACAACTCCCACCAGGGCCCCTTGTCCCACAGCTGAGCAGGAAGGAGCCCTCCCCCACCCAGAAGCATGCCTCAGCCATTGTGTGCTTCACCCTCACCTAACAGGTAGGTAGCCATCTTTACAGGGAGGTGTCTGTGGAATAGGGAGGCCTGCACTACAACTCCCACCAGGCCCCCTTGTCCCACAGCTGAGCAGGAAGGAGCCCTCCCCCCACCCAGAAGCATGCCTCAGCCATTGTGTGCTTCACCCTCACTTAACAGGTAGGTAGCCATCTTTACAGGGATGTGTCTGTGGAATAGGGAGGCCTGCACTACAACTCCCACCAGGCCCCCTTGTCCCACAGCTGAGCAAGATGGAGCACTTGTCCCACCCAGAAGCATGCCTCAGCCATTGTGTGCTTCACCCTCACCTAACAGGTAGGTAGCCATCTTTACAAGGAGGTGTCTGTGGAATAGGGAGGCCTGCACTACAACTCCCACCAGGCCCCCTTGTCCCACAGCTAAGCAGGAAGGAGCCCTCTCCCACCCAGAAGCATGCCTCAGCCACTGTGTGCTTCACCCTCACCTAACAGGTAGGTCGCCATCTTTACAGGGAGGTATCTGTGGAATAGGGAGGCCTGCATTACAACTCCCACCAGGCCCCCTTGTCCCACAGCTGAGCAGGATGGAGCACTTGTCCCACCCAGAAGCATGCCTCAGCCATTGTGTGCTTCACCCTCACCTAACAGGTAGGTAGCCATCTTTACAGGGAGGTGTCTGTGGAATAGGGAGGCCTGCACTACAACTCCCACCAGGCCCCCTTGTCCTACAGCTGCGCAAGATATAGCCCTCCACCACAACCCATGTGCCAACCATAGCATTGCTCACCTGAACCTAACAGGTAGGTAGCCATCCCTACAGGGAGGTGGGTGGGTGTTTGGGAAGCCTGCACTACAACTCCCACCAGGTCCCCTTGGCCCACAGCTGAGCAGGATGGAGCACTTGTCCCACCCAGAAGCATGCCTCAGCCATTGTGTGCTTCACCCTCACCTAACAGGTAGGTAGTCATCTTTACAGGGAGGTGTCTGTGGAATAGGGAGGCCTGCACTACAACTCCCACCAGGCCCCCTTGTCCCACAGCTGAGCAGGAAGGAGCCCTCCCCCCACCCAGAAGCATGCCTCAGCCATTGTGTGCTTCACCCTCACCTAACAGGTAGGTAGCCATCCCTACAGGGAGGTGGGTGGGTGTTTGGGAAGCCTGCACTACAACTCCCACCAGGCCCCCTTGGCCCACAGCTGAGCAGGATGGAGCACTTGTCCCACCCAGAAGCATGCCTCAGCCATTGTGTGCTTCACCCTCACCTAACAGGTAGGTAACCTTTTTTTTAGGGAGGTGTCTGTGGAATAGGGAGGCCTGCACTACAACTCCCACCAGGCCCCCTTGTCCTACAGCTGCGCAAGATGTAGCCCTCCACCACAACCCATGTGCCAACCATAGCATTGCTCACCCTCACCTAACAGGTAGGTAGCCATCCCTACAGGGAGGTGGGTGGGTGTTTGGGAAGCCTGCACTACAACTCCCACCAGGCCCCCTTGGACCACAGCTGAGCAGGATGGAGCACTTGTCCCACCCAGAAGCATGCCTCAGCCATTGTGTGTTTCACCCTCACCTAACAGGTAGGTAGCCATCTTTACAGGGAGGTGTCTGTAGAATAGGGAGGCCTGCACTACAACTCCCACCAGGCCCCCTTGTCCCACAGCTGAGCAGGAAGGAGCCCTCCCCCCACCCAGAAGCATGCCTCATCCATTGTGTGCTTCACCCTCACCTAACAGGTAGGTAGCAATCCCTACAGGGAGGTGGGTGGGTGTTTGGGAAGCCTGCACTACAACTCCCACCAGGCCCCCTTGGCCCACAACTGAGCAGGATGGAGCACTTGTCTCACCCAGAAGCATGCCTCAGCCATTGTGTGCTTCACCCTCACCTAACAGGTAGGTAGCCATCTTTACAGGGAGGTGTCTGTGGAATAGGAAGGCCTGCACTACAACTCCCACCAGGCCCCCTTGGACCACAGCTGAGCAGGATGGAGCACTTGTCCCACTCATAGGCATGTGACGTCTGTGCAGCCACACATGACACCATGCCACTTAGTCCACAGTCACCGACACAAATAATGCAAAACAGTTGTGTTGTAGTCACCATGCACAAGTCTCTGTTCAAAATTGACCCACATTGTGTACACTGTGCCAGGCATCACACACTGCAACACTAACAACGATCATGCTGCCCTGCAGCAGTGTCTGGCCTTTTTTTTGCAAAGTGCAAATCACCCATGTCATACCACAGTGTTGCAATATAAACAGTGGAAGTGCACTGTACCCAAAAACTACACTGCAGCTGGGACTCACAATGCTAAACTAAGCACATCCCAAATGTCCTGCAACACACCCAGCTACCACAGTGCTGCACTGAATTGCAGAACAGCACCTTGTCTGAATAAAATTGTCAAAGGTGTCTTGTTTGGACCACCAATGTGTGTATGCATTGACAATGTTCACATCTCACACTGTCTGTCTGAACAGTGCTGGTATAGTCTGGCCCCAAAAGCACACATTGTCTGCACAGGGCTGAGTACATCTCACACACACACACACCACTGTTGACCACAACATGTCAGTGTATGGATGCCCTGGAACAACTGCTTCACCAGTACTGTGCTCATGTTTTCAGGTCCCCAAATACCATGAAACCATGACAGTGTGGAAATGTATGCTGGGTGAGATGTTCACCATGCTGTCTGTCACCACTGTGCTACGAGACTATACCCCTTGCCCTACTGTGCCTTCAAATGTCAGGGGAGTGAACCCCACAGCCAGATAGGTGGGACAACAGTGATGGGGGGCTATACCCCATGACCAAATGTAATCTGAAATCAATGGGTACAAAAAGCCACACACACATTATGCTCACCACACGCACATTCCATCCAAAGATTTTTACCAAGTCACATAGCCATGTCATTGCTCACCTCCACCTCAAACGGTAGTTAGCCATCTTCACAGTGAGACGGTGTAGTGTGTTTGGCTATCCGTCCCACAAAATGCAACATGCATGCTGTTCCACCACTATGGATGATGGGACACTACACCCCCAATAAGAATCATGTGGCAGGCAATGTATGCTACCCACCCAACTCACAGGTAGGTAACCGCATCTCACAGGTCGTGGTGTGTGGGGCTGGGAAGCTTGCACAACAACTCACACGGGCCCACCTGACCGCCAGCACACAAGACCCATTACTTCCTGGCACCAACATGCATGTGTCAGTCATTGCAATGTACACTGCAAAAGAACTGGCATGTGGACATATCATGCTGACTTGTCCCACACTGGACCAAGATGGAAGCCCTCATCATACACACACAGAGAGGTCACTCAAATACAAGGAAAATACAGCAAACACAACATATCAACAGTCACAACATGCAGCCAGATATGCATTTAAAAAACATGTTGGCATAGGACACCAGGCCTCTCAATGCACAACTGCACACCCAGATAGCATTGGCAACTATAGTGTGCACACACCTAAGAAAATGAAACTGTGACAGCAACCAAAGTGTGAAAGTCTGAAACACATGTAGATGGAACTCCGAGCACAACCATGCACACCACTACATGCCATCTGACAGTAGCAGTGGTCCAGACCACCTAGGATCTAATTAAAGCAAACTTAAGCATGTCTGGAATTGCAAATACAGATATGTACACCACATTGCAAAGGTATGCTTGAGACTACAATGTTCACTCAATGTGCAGAGTAAACCGCTGCAAGGGCTCAACAAGTGACACATACGCGTAAATGGATGACATATGATTGATCAATAACTGTATGCCAACATGAGACTGTCAATGTTAAACAATTATATTGTGCATGTCATGTCTTGACAACTCCCAATATGGACAAGTAATGCATGTACCACAACAGTTTGTAATGCATCACTGGATGTCGGTCAATGCAAATTTGTACAGTGAACAACTGCTGGATGTACAAACAGTTGATGTAACACTGCTAACACAAACTTTGCTGGGTGCAACACAATGACCATTTCTTATCTGACCCACAGGTGACCAAGAACTCACTGCCAGAGGATGACACCACCCTGCAGAGCCAGTCCCCCCCCCGGAACAGAGACAACTGGATGAGAACTCCCTGGATTCCTTGGATGAGGAGCTCCACGCTGGCCCATCTGGTGTGGCAGGCCGCAACCAGTCCCAGGCACCCATTGTCCCCCCAACCACATCAGCTGCAGCCCCTGACCATCCTCTGACAGCTGCTGTCACGGCATGTGTGTCAACCACTACCACCACCACCACCACCACCACAGCTGGCTGCAACACCCTCCCTGCCCCAGGGGTTGAGCAGCCCACTACATCGACTGCGGATGCCAGGGAGAGGATGCAGCGGGCCAATGTGAGGACCAGACAGGACCGTGGCAGCAGTGCAGGTGGTCGGGACAGGGTCATGCAGAGGGGGACTGATCCTGGGACGGAAGCCCTGGGCCACATCGACAGAGTCCTTGGGGCCTACCAACAGGCCCAGGGACGAATGGGCCGGTTAGAAGAAGAATCTCGGGAGCACCTCTTGCTGCTGAGGTCCATTGACACACGCATGGGACAGATTGTGGACTTCTTGGGGCAGCTAGTGGCGGTTCTGAGGGACAGGCCAGCGCAACATTCTACCCCTCCGCCTCCCCCTGTTGGGCAGCAGGATGACACTTCATCATCCTCCCCTGCGTCCACAGAGGGGGTGAGTCCTCAGACACCACTGTCCCTGCAGCAGTGGCCCCTCCAGTCAAGCGCAAAGGGGCCATCCAAGGAAAGGCCAGGGGACCCACGTGCCAAAGCACCTGCCAAACGCTAGTCCCCGAGCCAGCTATGATGGCAGACCACTGCACCACTGCATTGATATTTTGGGCTATCCTTCACCACACTGCCATGTGAATGGCATCTATCTGTTGGACTGGGTCTCCACATCATTGTGGGGACTACTCAAGTATCTCATCTACCATGACTGTCAACTCACTTCTTCAATTTCCCCCTTCACATTTTCTCCACCCTTGCATGTCACAATTGTAAATAAATACACCTTACACACATGTTGTTGTCTGCTCCGTCTTTAATACAGGATGTGCAACCTTCACCGTGTAGGACATGGTCCAGGGGAATGGAATGTAGGTAGGCAGTGAGATGCTGAAGGGCCCTAGGGAAAACCGCAGAACAAGAGTCACTTGTATGGGTGTGGCATCGCACACATCACACAACACTTGTCAACAAGGTACTCAGATCTACAAGCTTTACACAGAGCAACAGTCGCCATAGAGACATTCTGTATCACACTAACCAATCACACATACATTGGCAGGCAGCAATGAGTCAACACAAAGCTGCAGTCAGCAAGCTCACATACACCCACACAGCAACTGCAACACCATCAGCCCATTTTGTCCCTTCTACATCATCACTCACCTTCAAGTGAAGTAGCGGGTGATGAGCAGTCGACGCATGTCTACCCCTTCCTCCTCTCCACTGCCCTCGTCACTGGATCCGGGTTGATTTGCAGGCGGGGGCCTTGGCTGCTCATCATCGTCATCCAGGATCAGGGGTATTGCCTTGCGAATGGCCAGGTTGTGGAGCATGCAGCATGCCACCACTATCTGACACACCTTCCCTGGCGAGTACATAAGGGCACCTCCAGTACGGTCCAGGCACCGAAATCTCGATTTTAGGAGACCAAATGTCTGTTCTATCACACGCCGTGTCCTCCCATGGGCATCATTGTATCGCACATCAGCTGGCGTGACGGGATTCCGCAATGGGCTCAGCAACCACAGGCGGTTCGGATATGCCGAGTCACCTGGGTGTGAGAGACACAGATTAACCTTGCAGTCCCAAAATGCCACATGACAGCATGTCACACACACACCACTCTAATCCACCATGCATACTCACCCACAAGCCATGCACGCTCCGGAAGCAGATTGGCCATCAGCTGAGGAACGATGCTGCTGCGCAAGATGTGGGCATCATGGGCTGAGCCGGGAAACTTGGCACACACGTGTGAGATGATCATGTCCGCCAGGCACACCACTTGAACATTTACTGAGTGTGAATGCTTCCTATTGCGGTAAACCTGTTCACGTGCCTGTGGTGGCACAAGCCCAACATGTGTGCAATCAATTGCACCAATGACATGGGGGATATGTCCAAGGGCATAGAAATCGCCCTTCACAGCCACCAACTCAGGTCCCCTGGGAAAATGGATATACCTGTCTTTGTAGAGCATCATGGCCGACAGGACATCCCTCAGCACCATGCTGAACATCGGCTGTGACATCCCGCCTGCACTTGCAACCGTGTGCTGGAATGAGCCTGTCGCAAAGAAATGCAGGCATGCCATCACCTTAGATGTTGCGGTGAAAGCTGTTGGATATGTCCGACGTGGCTGCAGGTGGGGCTCCAACATGGCACATAGGTTCTGCAGGGTTTGTCGGTCCAGCCTGAATTTGCGGATTATATCCTCATTTTTCATGTCTACCAGGACTGTGAACGGACGATGGATATTGGGCCTCCTCCTCCTAGGACAGATCAAAGTGCACAGATGTCAATGCAGAAGAACATGAAATGTGCATCACATCAATTGTTTCTACAGACACATTCCCAAGTCTTACAACATGCACCATTAACCGACAGGGCACTTCACAAGTAGGTACACATCAGGCACACTACTCGTACACCTGTCCCCTTACCAGCAGCAATTATCTGTGCACCCCTCCGGCTCATTCGCATGCACAGTGTGATATACTAACAGATATGTGTGCATACCTGTGAGTATGACCCCCAGCATATGTTAATAATTGCAATACTACCCGAACACACCATGTTGCTGGCCCTGATACACCTCCCAACACAGGTTGCACATGGCACACATCAACTACACACTGACCACTGGCTGAGCGTGGGGGACACATGTGTGCATGTGCATTGGACAATGTGCCAGTTGCTGATGCCCATAGTTCAGTCAATGAGACGACATTGTGCGTTACATTGCACACACAGACATTGACCATTATCTCCATATGCTATGCAACACATAAACTGGACAGTCTACATTTCATTACCCAGCACATGTGACATGTGCGAGTGTATGTGCCCATGCAATGTATTGGCAACCCATATATGGTATGTGTTGGTGACGTGGAGTGACATGTCCCTTTTGTGCATTTGCCCTCATGAGGACCCTTCAATTGTTGAGACACTGGGCACTGTACATGTTGGCCTATGCAGAGAGCTGGAGGACACGTTAGGTGCAGCACAGCTACTCCACAACTCCATTAACGCTCATTCCAGGCACTGTCTGCCAGACATATGGCAGTGCCTACCGCCTGGCCCCTGAGGTGTGTCACCGCCCATAACCCATGCGCGATCGCGGGAGACACCACCAGATATGTATGTGACAATAGCGGTCACCATGCACCGCTACCCAAATCACGGTCACTCCAGGCACTGTCTGCCAGACATTTGGCGGTGCCTACCGCCTGGCCCCTGAGGTGTGTCACCACCCATAACCCATGCACGATTGCGGGAGTCATCGCCAGATATGTATGTGACAATAGCGGTCACCATGCACCGCTACCCAAATCACGGTCACTCCAGGCACTGTCTGCCAGACACATGGCGGTGCCTACCGCCTGGCCCCTGAGGTGTGTCACCGCCCATAACCCATGCACGATCGCGGGAGACACCGCCAGATATGTATGTGACAATCGCGGTCACCATGCACCGCTACCCAAATCACGGTCACTCCAGGCACTGTCTGCCAGACATATGGCGGTACCTACCGCCTGGCCCCTGAGGTGTGTCACCGCCATGGACCATGCCCTTGCAGCCAATGGGAAGCAGCCTCGCGGTAGCCTGATGCGAGTTTGAAAATCGCGGTGGCGTGCACCACCCCGCGGAGGCGGTCACTGGAGGCATTCAAAAGATGCACCACCGCGGTAGCGCGCGCCTGGCCCCTACGGTGTGTCACCGCCATGGACCATGCCCTTGCAGCCAATGGGAAACAGCCTCGCGGTAGCCTGATGCGAGTTTGAAAATCGCGGTAGGCGTGCACCACCCCTGCGGAGGCGGTCACTGGAGGCATTCAAAAGATGCACCACCGCGGTAACGCGCGCCTGGCCCCTACGGTGTGTCACCGCCATGGACCATGCCCTTGCAGCCAATGGGAAGCAGCCTCGCGGTAGCCTGATGCAAGTTTGAAAATCGCGGTAGGTGTCACGCCACCGCGGAGGCGGACATTGGATGTATTTGAATGAGGCAGACCTGGTACACCAATTGCAGCACCCTGGGACCACTGACACAGCCCCAGGGGCCTATATATGTGTGAGAGGGTGCACCACATTCCCACAGCTACCAGGGACTGCTGACTGACAACCCTCACCTGCTGCTGCTGCCTCAAGGGACTGCTGGCTGCCACCCTGCACCTGCTGCCTCAAGGGACTGCTGGCTGCCACCCTGCACCTGCTGCTGCTGCCTCAAGGGACTGCTGGCTGCCCCCCTGCACCTGCTGCTGCTGCCTCAAGGGACTGCTGGCTGTCACCCTGCACCTGCTGCTGCTGCCACATGTCCATTGTGATGTCGAGGACTCAGAAGATCCGTGCCAGTCCCTTCACCAGCGAGGAGCTTGGGGTCCTGGTAGACGGGGTGCTTGCACAGTACCCAAGGCTTTATGGCGGCCCTAATGTCGTGGTAAGTCTCCCAGACTGTGAGTGAGGGTGCAGAGTGGGCACACGTGATGTGGAGGTGCTTCGGTATGTGTCAGTGGTTGTGGGGCTCTGACATGCACTGCCTATCATGTTTACTACAGCGGGAAGGGCTTGGTGGGCTCTTTCACACGTTACCCTGCATGCCTATCCTGAGTGGAGGGACATGTTCTGTAGTGTCAGCCATACAGTGCAGCTGCATTTTGGTGATGCAGGAGTCTGGCCAGTTATCGTTTGTGTGAATGGCTGTGTTGCTCCCAATTTACCCACTCAGTGTCAGTCCACCTGCCCTGCACAGTCCCCGCCGAATGCCACATGTCCACATCACTGCATGTACAGTGTGTTCCATGTGTGTTTGGTTCACGCCTCTTCATCTAAGTCCCATCTCTGCCATGTAGATTGCACAGGAGCAGCCGTGGGAGAAGGGTGTGTGTATGACAGTTGTTGTCACTCTATGTGAGTTCCAGGACACAGTGAGGCTTTCACAGGGCTAGGACACTTAGGTCTGCGCAGTGTTGGACACAGTGAGTCCAACAACAAGACTAACCCTGGGCGTAGTTCGCGTAGTCGCGCTACGCGAAGCTAAGCGAAGACGTTGGAGCGCTACGCGAGCTACGCATAGCTTCGCGAGCGTGCGTAGCTGCTTGTCGCGCCTGTTCGTGATGCATTTTTCTTCTTTGGGAACGCGTTGTGCGTGTTCGGGATGCTGTTTGCATGCTCGGGGGCGCGAACTTACCCATGCGTTCGCCTATTGGCGCGGCCATTGTGTTTTTCACTTGTCCCGCCCGTTCGTGATCCCTTATTTCCTGTTCCGGGTCGCGTATAGCGTGCTCGCGATGCGCATTCCATGTTCGGGAACGCATTGTACGTGTTCGCGACGTTTTGTGCGTGCTCGGGGAGAAATATCGCGCAAACTTACCCACGCGGTCGCGATGGGCGCGGCCATCTTGTTTTTCACTCTATGCTATGGTTCTGGGCCTGCTTTTCTATCCTCCCTCAATCTTTGCAATGCTTAGTTTTTTACACTGTTTTTCAATTTTTCTTTATTTCTTATCTATCTCTCTCTCTGCCTAAGTCTATATTTTGCATTTTTTTCTACTTTTTACTGTGTTTTTTTAACTTTTCTACTGTTTTATATAACTTTCTTCTTTAAGCTCCTACTTCTTCCCCTAACTTTATTTTTCCCTTCTAACTTTTCTTTTCCGCCTCGTCCTCCCACCCCAGAACCATGGCGAAGGGTAGCAGCAGTAACGGCTCGAAGGGCAAGGCGCGTGCGCCCAAGAGCCGCCTGCCTTGCGGCAGACTGCGCCCTGCAGGGGTGCAAGCCCGCCAGCTTTTTAGTGAGGCGGAGGTGGCCGCCCTTGTTTTTTTGTTCAGCGCCACCTTCCCTTGACCTTGGCAGCAGACGGCAGGCCAGGCTCCGGGTACCCGACCCAGGAGCGTCACCGCCGGTGGGCGAAGGTGCGCCGGGCAGTGTTTCGCTGCTCAGGGGTCCGGCGCACCCATAACCAGCTGGCCCACCGGTGGTCAGACATCCTCGACCGGGAGCAGGACCTGTTGGACCTGCTAGGTGTCGAGGTCGTGGGGCTTGGTGAGTAGCTAATATATATAGTAGTATAAGTATTGTGATTTGTGTATACATTTTTTACAAATAACAAGAATACTGCTGCTTACATTGCAGGTAAATTACGTTTCAAAATCTTCTGTGATTGTAGGACACAGGTGCTGGGCGCTACTCTTACTTGTTTGCAACTTTGCGCTCGCTTGTCCTTATTATTATGTAAGAGTTTACTTTAGAGAACTTCAGTTAGGTAATGCTATTGCTAGAGAGACTCTAGTCCTTCCTTTGTCCTCCTGTCAAATAGTGGTGGATGGATTGATAGTTTGATACTAGGTTTAGTTACTATTAGTTGATAATTTTTGAGCGGTCTGCGTGACGCATCCTCTGTCACTGAGTGCTGCTTACCCCAGTCCTTAGTAGAACCTTTTGTAGTTTGTTTAGTGAGTGGTAAGCTTAGCAGTGTCAGTCAGCTGCAGAACATCAGACTTAACCAACCAACAATTTGGTGTATGCATTATGCACCAATTTATGCATGTGTCCTCCTTCTCATCTATGCATTTTTGAGGCCTAAAAAAATGGAAATGCAGACTTAATGAACAATTGGCCCGCCTGGAATAGGTGGGCTAGGTCAGGTGGTACTTAGGCTTAGTTAGTGTTCTGGATTTTATTTGAATCAATCAGAATGGAACACTGAATTAGTGTTCCCAAATAAGTAGACTGTCCGTGACCGTGAATCCCGCAAGCCAGTAGTCGATCGGATTAGATAGGTCAATTTTATTGCAATTTTTGTTTCCTAAAACGTTTTTTGAGCGTTTTTAGATAATTTATTTGTTTCACAGCAATCATTAATGTTTGTGTCTTTCTTTATTATATCTTACATGATCACTGATCTGCAGCACCCAGGGGCAAGAAGACGGGGTCCGAGTCAGCGGGACAACCACCAGAGGACCGCTCCTCTACCGAGGGCCCTGCTGCTGGTCCCAGTAAGTCCTCCAGTGGTTAATATTAACATTTATATTGCCCTAACTTTTACTGCACCTTATTTTTTCAGAACTATTAATTATGGTTCCACTCCCTAATTCTATTTTTTACAAAAGATTCTTTGATCTTGACTTGACTATCTGTTTCTAAATTCTGGTTATCCCTGCCTCTAAGTTCTAACTGCCTCTGCTATGAATGTCTGTACTACTACTATTAGTCTGTCGCTAAGCTTGCCCAGTTTGCATTGCCACTCTTTATTGTACGGTTTTGAATAAAACTCCGATTGACCAATAGCTGAGTCCAGTCCTTTCGGTTGTCCTCTTCTAGGCTTCTTAATCTTGAGGCTTTGACAATTACCACAAACAAAATGCCCAACCAGATATTTGACTATTTTTGATAGGATATAGTACATACTACTACTGATGTGTGGATTCTGCACAGCCCCATGCAGAACTATGCACAAGGAAATAGGATGTTGGTGATGGGAGTTTGGAACTTGGACGTTCCTCACACCTCAGTCAGAAGTGAACCCACAATCCCCTGAACGACTAGCTATAGTGTCTCACTCTCATTAGGTCCCCGAACCCCCACCCGAAGATACCCAATGATTACACAACCCAGAACATAACACCCTTTCGCTCCTTACTCAAGTCCACCACCTCCACCACCACCACACCAAATACCACAGAGTCTATGTTTAAGTTCAAAAGGTTTATTTTCAACTAACAAGCTCTGTATGTTGTTCTATAAAATTCAGTGTACTCCAGCCAGCTCCAACAGCTAAATGCATAAGATTAAAACAATAAACATTGTTACAACAAGTGCATGATGATAGAACTTAGAAGACAAAAGATCTGTGCGAATTCTGGGAGACTCCTCACCGTAGAACGTAGAATTACTGGTTACATGCATCATTCATAAGCTCTGCAAATCTCTGGTTCGTAGAAGGAAATCTTCTGCCTGAGAAAAATGGTGCGCGTTAGATAGTATAATGCAAGCATTTGTCAGTCCTGCCAAAAAAGTGTAACATGTTACTTATGGCTAAGCAATACGGACTAACCGAACTCCATAACAAAGTGGCTTGTTTTTCGACCTCTTGTACGCAACGCTCAGACAGTAGCTGTATGTGCTCATGTGGGCTAAAAAGGCGTCTTACTGTTACTGCACAACAAGCTGCGAGGTAACATGCGCAAAAGACATGAAGCGAAAAATGGTTGCATGGCTCAGGCTAACTTTGCAAAGAGTAGAGTATAGTATAATAAATAATGACCCTAGGGACCATAACACTACTAGTGTCTACTGACTCTAGTACCCGATTTGGACTACTGAATGTGATGTATAATATCATATGTATGTATTAACTTTTTTTTTCAATCTTGCTAGTGAAAAAGAAGAAATATAAATAGGGGGAGGTGTACACAGGCATCTAAAAATGTGTCATGTTTTTCTCTAGGCGTAGTAGCGACCACCAGTGCCGGCGGGGCCAGCGGCGATTCGACCATTCCGGAGGGGGAAGGAGATGCGGCACCTGCAGGAGCTACAGGGGGTGAGCCAGCAGCAGTGGCGGGCGATGGTAAGTTATATTCATTACGTATTGACATTGCACTAGCTGCAAGGGTGTTGAGTGACTTCACTCACTGTACTGTTGTTGAGACTTATTAGGTATGAAGTTGTAGTGAACATTATACAACGGTTGAAGAAGAGAAGACACCCTTTACTTAGCATTAGCAATGCAGTAGCAATAGCATTACCAGCGTGACTTGATTAACCAATGGCCTCTTCTATCTGACTCCAACTCAGCTGTGAAAGTTTTATGGAGGAGACTAAAAGTCAGATCAGATGACCTTGATGGATGTGTTGAATAAAAAGGGAAAGAAGGGTGGAAGGAGGAAGGACGGGCGAGATTTAATATGATGACTGGCAGAGAAGGATACGTTGGAAGCATGGATATAGGTGGCTGATAGGAATCAGATGCATGTGTTGTTGAAGGATGGGTGGAAGGTGAAAGAAGAATGGATGCCTGCCTGGGTGGGCGACACAGTATGGGTGGATACTGTGGATAGCAAGAATCATCAGCGGTGTTTGGGTGAAACTCTAAGCCAAGGCAAGCAACCGAGTGAGTGGACGCATGGGTTGTTGTTGGCGAAACAAAGTAAGGTTTGTGGAGAGATTAAGAAGAATGATTGACATTTACTTAGAATGGATGGATGCCTGTATGTATTCATCATAGACAGCATAGGTGGAGACTGTCACGGGATGCACAGTTTTAGTTTTAAGGGAATGTAAAAGAAACCGCGCCACAGTAGCAAAGCCGATGTGGGGAGGGGCAGGGTGGGGGTAGCAGTAAACAATGTATTACGCGGCCAAATACAGGTAAGTTTACTGTAAACATAAAAATAAATAAAGCGAATTTCATTGTGCGCACTGCACCGCCAAAAGCGATGCAGTGGGCGCAACAAAATTAGTTTTATTTATTTATATGTTTACTTACCTGTAATTGGCCGTAATCCATAGTTTACTACCCCCACCCTGCCCCTCCCTACGTCACCGCCCGGCAGCACTCCCCGAGTCCCACCACCGACCGCTACTGACCTTATGTCGTCGTCCCATAAAAGCAATGATCATTGGATCAGATATATAATCTGCCTTTTTGTAGTAGCCAGGGCACTGTCAAAGTGAAATTGACCAATTGCCCTGCTTCATGTAACAGAGAGAGTATGGCCAGTGCCACCCGTAATAGAAAAATAAATACGAGCTTCCCCACCTGCATACAGTAGTAAATCAAACTAACGTGAGTCTGCGTCATGATGACTCGTATGTTTGTCTTGGGTGCAAGCATAGATGACCGAGCTGGCATGCCGGCTACAACCAGGTTATGTCATTTCGCTAAACTAGTAGAGATAAGAAGAAGACTGGTGTACTGTGTACTGGAGTCCATAGTGCTAGTATAATGCCTGAAACTCCCACAAATGTTACAGGCCGAGGAAGTGGGAGGATAGATAGATTATTACCAGAAATGTTATGTACTGTGCTTCTTGCTAGTGCTACTGTGCCATTATGTGTTGAATTAATTTTGTGTTACTGTTTTGCTAAGAGTACTGGTTACAACAATATTCTTTTTCTTTCTTGATATAGATAGTACTCCTTCCCAAGACAAACCATCGCGGAAGGAGTTGGCAGCCAGGGCCCGGCACCGGAAACTGGAGGCCATCTGTGCGGAGTACCGGCGGCTGGTGGCTCAGGCGGAGGAGGAGGAGGCGGCAGCAGCTGCAGCCTCGTCCGATGCCCCGGGCCCCAGCCAGGCCAGACCTCCAGTGGTACGGCGCCGCGGTCTGGCAGCCGCCCGCCGCCGAAATTCTATTGCAACCAGCACTGCTGTCCCCCACCCTGGATGCCACTGCAGGGCATTTCGACGCAAGATTCTCCTCCGGGTGGCACGGCTAGAGGAGCAACTAGAGGAGCGGGTTAAAATTCTGGTGGACAAACACCTTAAAGCCCGCCGAATCTAACTATAGGACCCTGTTGCATTGCCCCTTTTTTATTCCTTTTGTTGGTGGGTGGGAATTGGGCGTTGGGGTTTCTGGACATTCTTTGGACTTTTTTTCGTTTTGGACATTGGTTGGGGTTAGGGAGAGGGGTGGGTCAGGTGTGGGCTAGTTTATTTTTGTTAGGGTAATAAATTATATTTATACTTAAACATACAATGTTAATGTTTTGTGGGGGGTTACTGTTTTACAAATTAACGTCACATGGTTTCATTGCTGCTGCAGGGCCGCAGCCAGTGTTTGATTTAAATAATCTGCCGATGATGTAACACAAACAGATAGATGCGGTACCCCTCACTGAGTTATTTGTCCTACTAGTACTGTCAGTCTCTCCTCCTAGTCCATTATACCTCCCACCAAACTTATCTTACCTGTGATTGATGATGATTACGTTCGGCACAGCGATGGCTGCATGGTTTCCCAAGAGAATGGAGAAGATGCCATGGTTGTGGTGGTAGTAGTAGAGTAGACACTGCCAGCAGCATTTGCTAAAAAAATAAAAAGAGACAGTCACTTGCCTGAAAGCGACTGTGGGAGGAGTAGTAGAACGAAGTCAAATACAGTACAGAAGAAGACTGCCAAACAAACAATATTGCATTTGCAACTGCTAAAGTCAAATAAAACATAATGGTGGCGGGGACAGCCTAGTACAAGAAGTTACAAACTGTAGTTGTGTCGAGTGAGTCACTTAACTTAACACAATCGTAATTCGTAACCTTTACTGCTGTGTGGTAGGAGTTTGATGATGAATCCAATCAATGCTGGCAATTAATTATGATGTACTATTAGCCGGTGACGGCTTGCACATAGACTGAGCATGGGTGGGCAAGCAGAAGAAGCTCCTCGCCCTGCCTTGAAATTTAATTAGTGTTGCTTTTACCACATCTGCCCCAGCAAGCGTGTGATCAATTGGTGTACATTTTATGTAGTCACATCACACCTCAATATAAATCACAGCCCGGGGGAAGAGGGTTAGGGTTTGATGAATGGATGGGAAGGTGGGTTTGGGGAAAGTTTGGAGAAAGCAAAACAGTACGCATGGACAACAAAAGCAAAGCGCTATCTTGGCAGACGCCCATGATCTTATCCAAAAAATCTATAAAAGGAGAAAAAGGAAATGCATGCATGATGATGACGATAACTTGATGGTTAATGAGTAGTACTTACTAACTCCTACTAGACAATTAGACAGTACAGGGCAGCAGTATATTCTACGCAATTTGCCTTGCCTGTAATATGCCCTCAGAGACCCAAATTCCATGTTGTACTGGGCTTACTTTTAAAGATAGCAAAGAAAATTATAAAATAGTTCTAGGGATCAATTAGCAAACAAACAACAACAACACACAGTCGTAATGATTGAAGAGAAAAAAGGATTCCAATTAATTAAAAGATGAATGATGAATGATACTAAAGTTACTATTATCCTGCAAAGATAGTATGGTCATCATCATGGTGTGGTACTGTACGTGTTGTCCAACTCCAACTCAGTCTGTAGTGACTCCGATTAAGTCCATATTCCATATTAAAAAATTGCAACAGATATTGGCCTGCACCTGCAGTAGTAGGAGTACAATTTGGTTATTAAACAACAATAAGGGAAACATTGACTGTCACTGACTTGAGTCACTTTGTAGATTAACTAGTAGAGTAGAGTTCGACTTTAGTTTATGCACAACATCAACAACAAACAACAGCAATCGCTCAGAGTCTGCAAGCATCCAATGCATTCCATCATTACCTGTCTTGCTCTTCTCTTTGGCTGTCAGATCATCAGATGCCTAGTTCTGACAGGTGTGTGTTTTTATTTTTACGGGGCAGTGGCGTCATCATCATTACTCCAGTCCACATTCATTTTGCGTGTTAGTCGCTGTTTCGGTTTTCGTCTTATTCATCTGTGGCACTTTGTCACAGTTTAAGTTGCTTCACATGGTCAGCACTGTGATGATGGGCCGCGGCCTGGGTAGCGCTCATTGCTGGTCATTTGAGTTTGCACAAATGTCAGCAAGTTTCTTCGAAGAGTCTTGTCTTTCTCTGCCAAGTACCTTCTGTCCTGACAGTGAGGAGCTTTGGATGCCTGCCGAGGCTGTAGCCTTCGGACAGTGATGAGTTCACTTTTGGATGCCTGCCCAAGTTCTGACAGTGAAGAGTTGTGGACGCCTGCAGAGGCGGTAGCCTTCGGACACTGATGAGTTTCGGCTCGGAAACAAAACGGAGGATAGCTATAGTCACGTTTCACTTCTTATGGAGGGACTGGTAAAGGCAACATTTCTTGTACTCCAATGTCTGGCTTGATGGAAATGTACTAGGGCGAGACAGGAAGATGAAGCAGGACTCTGAAGAGTGGACAGTTAAATGCACAGACGTGCAACTCCAATAGGGAAATAAAAAGAGAAGACGGTGGTGATGGATTTGTTGTGATTTGATTTGAACCAGAAAGACAGATACACAGACACATAAAGGAAGGAAGAAAGTAACAATTTGAAAGCCTAGTTGTCAGGGAAGAGGAGCTCGTCCTCAAACTCTGGTGGTTCGCACAGAAGTAGGTCCTGTAACGCACTATTTACGTCATCCAAGTCGCTCTCCTCTTCCTGCTGTGATTCACGTATTTTGTAATCCGGTGGTATAAAGTGCTGATTCATTTTGATCATGGTTAACCTCTCCACGCTTTTGGCCGAGAGACTGGTCCTTTTCGAAGTTACAATGGCGCCAGCAGCACTGAAAACACGCTCTGAAGAGACACTTGCGACAGGGGAAGCCAGATACTTTATCGCCAGCCTGCTGAGCACTGTCCATTGGCTTCTTTTCCCATACCAATACACCAATGGGTTTCGATCCATGAAGACCTCTGTTGGGTCATCCAGATAGGCCTGGACCGTCCGCTCAATGTTCAGGGGTGCTCCGATGTGCTCGGCCTCTTTTGCCTTTGCATCAGCACTGGACTTACCATACCCCTGCCGTAGAAACCAATCAGTTGCAGATTGTACTGTGGATGATCCTGTTCTTGCTGTTGTTGATGTTATTGTTGGTGTAGGTGACTGCTGAGAGGCAAACGCACTGCCCTCAGGCTCCGAAGTAGAACTTGACTCTGGATGCCCTCTAGTACTTGTTGTTATGGCCTGGGGTGGGGGGCCTGCAATTAACAGCCGTTCGTTTTCGAAAATAGTGGCTTCCTTAGCTATCCAATTTTTGTAGTTGGCAACATCCACTTCCGAAAAAGGAATTACTGCCTTGCTGTTCAGAAATACTTTGTACCGTGGATCCAAAATTGTGGCACTAATGTAATGTGGTTGTGACAAAATTTTATTTTGAATCCTTGTATTTTCAGATAAGCGAGCGGCTAAGGTCTCCGCCAAATGATATGCGTCTTGTTTGTCATCCACACCTGCGTACGTTTCAGACACCTCCTTCAGCTGTTGCTCTAGCATGTGCAACAATGGGATAGCTTGGCCCATAGTACAGTCCTCCCTGCTGACTTCACGTGTGAATATCTCAAAAGGAAGTAGCATCTCAGTCAGGCATTTAATGAGGTCCCATTGACCCATCTCAACGGTCATGCCTCTCACAGTAGGTTCCCCTAATCTTTGCATGACATAAGCATTGAGTGGTATGTACAGTTCAAACAGACGATCAAGCATGTAATAAGTTGAGTTCCAACGTGTTGGCACCTCCTGGATGAGCGCTTTGACTGGCATTTTATGCTCACGTTGAATGACCCTCAGCTGCTTCCGGGCTTTAAAAGAATGGCTGAAATGTGTGCATATTCTTCTGCAGGTGGCCAGTAAGTTGCTGACTTTGGATTCATTTTTCAAAAAGTCTTGAACAACAATGTTAATGCAGTGTGCCAAACACGGGACCCTGAAATAGCGACCATCTTCCATGGCCCTAACTACATTACTGCCATTGTCCGTGGCAACAAAACCAATGTTAAGCCCTCTTGGGCGCAGCCACTCAAAGACCTTGCTGTTAAACTCTTCCAAAATGTTTGCAGCAGTATGAGATTTCTCCATGGCAAACATGGCTACAGTTGCATGTTTGCGAGTGGCATGAAAAATCTCAGCAGCGTCAACACCAGCAGATATCTGTTCTCTAACCCCCGCAAAAGAGATCCAGTGTGCAGTGATGCACATGTAATCAGTGGCTTGGCAACTGGTCCACATGTCTGTTGTCAGGTGGATACTCTGAACAGCACTCTGCTTCAAGGCTTTTCCAAGCAATTCCAGCACGTCGTGATGTAGTGCTGGAACAGCAACTCTGGCAAAATAGTAGCGGCTGGGAACATGCCATTTTGGGCAGATGGTTGACACAAATTCCAGAAAACCCACCCCTTCAACAAAAGAAAAAGGGAGAAGGTCCAGTGCTAACATTTTAGCCAGCTTCGCATTGTACAAACGTGCTATTGGGTGGTTGCGTTCGTACTGCCCCTCCCCACCAAACATGCTGATAATGGTAGGCTGCATGGTTTTCCTTTCTCTTATGCTCAACGCACTTTTTTGGATTGCGGTACTCCTTGTCCTTGGTGTCTCAGGCTGACTCTTACTCTTGTGCCACTGAGATGTTGCTGAAGATGTGTGCGACGTTAACAACACTGCACTGCTGGGGTCAGGGACACCTTGTGTACCACTACCAGAGAGAATGTCTCCCTGTCCTTCCTCTTCCACCGTGATCGGATCTTCTACTCCTTTATCCCCACCAACACCAATGGTTGCAGTTTTTTTTATGTCGCGAAGGTGGTCCTCCCAGCTGATCAAGTGGTGTTTTTTCAGATGGGTCATTTGGCCTCCGGTACCATAGTTTGTACCAAGCTTACCACGACTAACAGAGGTATTACAAATGGAGCATATAGCAATGTTCTCCTCCTTTTCGCTAACCGTAAAGAAGTCCCAAACTGGGGAGCTTAACTTTGGCCTCCTGCTGGAGGTGCCACTTCCAATGGCGGATGAACTGGAGGGTGTGTGTTGAATTTGACTCTGTGCTGCTGCTGTACCACTACCTACTTCTAC
The DNA here is from genome assembly GCA_963921515.1 of Calotriton arnoldi. Classification (NCBI taxonomy): domain Eukaryota; kingdom Metazoa; phylum Chordata; class Amphibia; order Caudata; family Salamandridae; genus Calotriton; species Calotriton arnoldi. The sequence goes on along the minus strand of CAWUFW010018390.1, from coordinate 20,913 downwards.
TGAGGTGGTGGTTGTGCTGGATGTAGGTCGCTGCCGGGCCTTTGCTAATGCAAATATGGAAGCTGTAGGTCGTGTTGGTGGTGTTACCTGTGGAGGTATGCGTGCTACATCCCTCGCAGCGATTTTGGATAGGGTAATAATGTTGGTCTCCATCTCCTCGGGGCCGGGAGTGATGTTCGTGATGACTGGCTCATCATCATCATCCTGCTGTTCTACATCGACCTCCATAAGTGTAAGGCTTTCTGGAACCTTCCTTTTCCCTAGCTTGGTCTTGGGACGTGGCTCCCTCTCAGACTCAGTTTGTGGCTTCCAAGTGGCATCTAGATCATCAGAAGGGGGCTTGGCGAAGAACTTGATGGACTACCCCTCCTTTTCCTTGCTGGAGATTTGGAAGACAATGGATCTTCCGAATGAGTGGCTTCTTCTTCTACCTCTGCATGAGGCTCAATTTCCTGAACTGCCCCTACTTCGGGAGGAACAACAACTACTATTGCGGGCGGTGGTTGCGGCTGTTGTTGTTGACCACTTATCTGCTGTGTTTCCTCCTGCGTTGATTGGGTACTACTTTGAGATAGCGATAAGTTTATCTCAGGCTCAGCATCACTGCTTTCCACCATTAGGCTGGCTACCTCTTCCACACTCATGTGCTTGGGCCTGGGTTGGTGGGTTGGGCCCACTGATGCGGAGGTGCTGCCCCCAGCTTGCCCCCGGACACCGTTGCTGCAGGCGTAATTTTTTTTCCCCAAAAAGGTACTGGGCGGCACACCAGACTTAAGTGTCACTTCCTTCTTCTGTTCCTTCTTCTCAATAGCAACTTTCTTGGCACTGGAGGACCTGGTACCTGCTTTCTTTGGGCCCATCTTCTTCAGATGTCAGCAGCACTCAGTTGCAGAGATGTCTGGTCAGGTCACACGTCACGTTGTGTACAGCAGCAGGATGTCTGTCTGGCAGTGCAACGGGCAATGATGACACACCTCCTCCTCAGTCTTTGTGCACCTAAAAGCAAAAAAGCCAGAACAACATCAGTCAAACGATAGCACAAATCAAACAAATATAATATAGAACTTAGTGTGTGGTGGTGGCCTCAATTATTAAATTTTAGAAATTCAGTGAACAACAACACACAGTGTAGCCATTTATGAGACTTTGACAACAAGGCCAGGGCTTTCCTGGCTACTGTGTAGTGTGTACACTCTGGAAGAATAAGAATAGTAAAGAACAAAAACTAAAATGTAGTGGAGCATGTTTGGCCTAAATTTGTGCATCACGTGGGATGTATGCAGCATCAGGGAGCTGCAGCTGGCAATGGGGATGGATTTGGAAGCAGTAAGACAAGAGGAACAATGGAAAGAGTGACACGCAGGCCTATGTGGCAAAAACAGCACACTACTAACTACCACCACAAAATGGCCCCCAGCAACATGGTGACTCACAGGCACAAGGCACGGCAAACAATGAACTCAAGCAGGCCTATACATGGGCAGACAAAGGATGCCTGATAAAACACACACATCTTTAATGCAAAAACTAAAATCCACATGGCTAAAAACAGTTTGGAAAGTTAGACAGCCACTACAACAACACATAATTATAATTACACACGCAAAAAAGGCATTTATTTAACACACCCAAAAAGTGAAATAGACCCTCCCAAAAAACCCACATTTTGCAATTAAATTCAATGCCATCCATGGCCTAAATGATGTCAAAATTCCACAGACAACACAGAAACAGTTGTTATGCACCCTTGATGACTACCTCTGGGCCTACTTTACTGGCAGACTAGGCCGCAAGCTTGGAGGCCTATGGCAAAAGCACAGTGGCTGGTCCCACAAAATGGCCGCCACCACATGGCCAGGCCACCCAACAACTTCATTCCTCGTGAAAAAAATTGTAAAACAAAAACAAAGTGACTCCTTGCTCACCAAACTACATCTAAATGACAACCTGAGGAGTTTTTTGTGCAAAATGAACTAAATCATCATTTTCGAGAAGGTTTTATGCTGCTCGAGAGATATTCTTCGCCAGATTGTAAATTCTGCGTGTTCGGCATTGCGATCGTCACAAAAAGTCGTTATCGCGCGCGCGAAAACATATATTGAGCGCGCGAAGAAGATAAAAAGTGTAAGTCCGCGTTGTCGCGCAGTGCGGAGTTGCCCAAAGTCCGCGAGCTGAATGCCCAGGGTTACCTAGTGGCTGAAAAGGCCTATTTATTTAACACACACCCAAAAACTGAAATATCACCCCAAAACCCACATTTTGCAATTAAATCCAATGCCATCCATGGCCTAAATGATGTTACAAATTCAACAGACAACACAGAAACCGTTTGTATGCACCCATGAGGATGACTACCTCCGGGCCTACTGGCAGACTAGGCCGCAAGCTTGGAGGCCTATGGCAAAAGCACAGTGGCTGGTCCCACAAAATGGCCGCCACCACATGGCCAGGCCAGCCACAACAACAAGAAAAGGAACACAAGACAGACAATGCAGGCCTATGGCAAAAGCACAATGCCTGGCTTTACAAAATGGCCGCCAGCCACATGGCCAGGCCACCCAAAATAACAAGAAAGTGAAGACAAAGGACAGGACCAGGCAGTTGGAGACTCTGGGCAACTTCCTTCCTCGTGAAAAAAATTGTAAAACAAAAAAAAGTGACTCCTTGCTCACCAAACTACATCTAAATGACAACCTGAGGAGTTTTTTGTGCAAAATGAACTAAATCATAATTTTTGAGAAGGTTTTATGCTGCTCGAGAGATATTCTTCGCCAGATTGTAAATTCTGCATGTTCGGCATCGCAATCGTCACAAAAAGTCGTTATCGCGCGCGCGGAAGCGTATATTGAGCGCGCGAAGAAGAGAAAAAGTGTAAGTCCACGTTGTTGCGCAGTGCGGAGGTGCCGAAAGTCCGCGAGCTGAACGCCCAGGGTTACCTACTGGCTGAAAAGGCCTATTTATGTAACACACACCCAAAAACTGAAATACCACCACAAAACCCACATTTTGCAATTCAATCCAATGCCATCCATGGCCAAAATGATGTTACAATCCAACAGACAACACAGAAACAGTTTTTATGCACCCATGAGGATGACTACCTCTGGGCCTACTGGCAGACTAGGCCGCAAGCTTGGAGGCCTATGGCAAAAGCACAGTGGCTGGTCCCACAAAATGGCCGCCAACACATGGCCAGGCCACCCACAAGTTCACAACAAGCATAAGCCAAGGGGAACAAAGAAAAGACATGCAGGCCTATATGGAAAAAGCAGCACACTACTAAACTACCACCACAAAAATGGCCCCAAGCCACGTGGTCACTCACAGTCACAACAGGCCATGGAAAACAATGAACTCAAGCAGGCCTATAATAATATAACCAGACAAAGGAGGCCTGCAGTGCTAAACAACACAGCTTTAATACAAAAATGCAAAAACGAAAATCCACAGGGCTACAAAAGGTTGGAAAGTTACACAACAAGCACACACACACATCCAACAAAGGTATATATATTACACCCAAAAAGTGAAATATACCCCAAAAACCACATTTAACAATTCAATCCAATGCCATCCATGCATGCCCTACATGATGTTTAAATTCAACAGACACCACAGAAACATGCACCCATGGGTACCTCTGGCTCTAGTCTGGGCCTACCGGCTGAAATTCCAATCAAAGAAAAACAACTAGGCCCATACCGAAACTAGAGGCCACAACAATAAATTTTAAAAACGATGGAAATCCCCAAAAAAATGTAGGTACAAACAAGCCCCAATCAAACAAACAAGTACACCAATTCTCCAACTTACTTGTAAAATCTCAAATCCAAAAGTCCTCCAATCCAATCCAATGATATGATGCAGCAGACAGACACAAAAAGTGATCCTTCCAGCTCCAAATCCAAATGAAAATGAACAGCACATGGACAAAGCACTGGGAGGAGCCTGCTGGACAGGAACAGGACGTTTGAGAATCAGGGGCACTTCCTTCCTCTTGGAAAAAAAGTAAAAAAAGAAAAAGGACTCCTTGCACAAAAAACTACAGCCAAATCACAATCTGAGGAGTTTTTTGAGCAAAATCATCATTTTCGAGAAGGATTTATGATGCTCGAGAGATATTCTTCGCCAGAATGTAGTTTCTTCGTGTTCGGGATCGCGATCTTACCAACACTGCCGCCGGAAGTCAGATCGCGCGTCCGAATGACGTGTTCGCGTTCGCACACTCTCGCGGGATCGTGCGCCCGGATTCCAAATCTCGTGGCGCCCGCGAACGGATAGGAAGTCGCGTCGGCGAATGCAGAATCACGGTAGGTCGTTACCGCGCACGCGAGAACGTATATTGAGCGCGCGAAGAAGAAAAACAGCTACGCTATGCCGCAAATTGCGTAGTGCACGGTAACTTCGCGTTCTACGCGAATCGCGAAGTTACCGAAACTACGCAAGCTCCGCGAGCGTAGCGTAGTTCACCGCCCAGGGTTAAACAAGACACATGTATTGCTATCTTCTCTATGTGTAGTTGTAGGTAACTGCAGACAGTAGCTTCGGCCAGACTACATGTTGCTGGCTGTGTTGGTATCCTGCATGTGAATGGGATGTGGAGGTACTGTGTCCACCATCGAACATGCATGCCTGTACGTCTGATTGACCAATGACAATGTACCATGTTCACAGCAATTGTTGGCTCTATTACAGTTGAAGCTGGAGTTTTGGATGAGTCACTGTCGTGCTACTGCATTTTCGTTGTGTTGTCATTGTGCACTGTGTCACTGGAACCTCACCCCTCTTGTCTCCCATGCCTGCAGCTGAAGGTCCACCAGCGTAAAGCCGTGTGGAGGGCCATTGCCTCCAGAGTCCGAGATCTGGGTGTGTCAAACCGAAGGCGCACCCACTGTCATAAAGGTGGGACGACATTTGCCGGCTGAGCAAGAACGTGGCCGAGATGACGCTGGGGCTGCTCCCTCGGACTGGCAGGTTGGCTAGGCGCAGCATGACACCACTAATGGCCCGCATCCTGGCTGTCACACAACCTGAGCTGGACATACAACTGAAGGAGCATCAGCAGCAAGCCAGGGGTGAGTATGTGTTGCAGGCTGCCTTTGGATGGGAGTGGGTGCATGTGTCTACAGAGTGTGCAAATTGTCAGCTGTGTGACGTTGGTTGTGTGGTGCAATGCTTTGTGAGTGGCCTCTGTGCTGGGTGTATGTGCCATGCATTTGCCCAAACAGTGCTTCATGAAGTCAGTTTTAGCACTGTGCATCTCTCTTACATTTGGAGTTGTGGCCTTCAGGTACCTTCTGCTGTGGGGTAGTGTGTGAATTCAGATGGATGGGAATGCCAGTGTGCCAACTGTGAATGCGTTTCAATGAATGCGTGCTATTCCAGACCTCAGATGTCTGCCAGTCAGACATCTGAGGCCAATGTGCAACAGTAGATGTGCCCATGAACTCGATATGGTGGATGGCATGTGTGCATGGTCATTGTGGGCTGGTATGTTGTGGTCTGTGTGGTCCCCTACTGCTCCATACATGTAGGTGATGTGTACCATGTTGTGGTGTTCATCCTTGCCAACATCGGGACAGTGTGTGTGCACAGGCCATTTTGTGGCTGTGTCTGATGTGAGCCAACAGCAGGATGGTGTGCTGTGTGAGTCACCTGGGGACTTATGGCAGGATGTGTGTCGGACATGCACCGTTGGGTTGATATTTTGGGTGGCAAGATATATGTGTGCACAGGGTGCCATGCGATGTGCTGCACACCTCTTCTAGGATGCAGATGTATTGGCACGTGTTAGTTCTGTTGATGCCACTCATCTCACAGTACTTCTCTCTCCTATGCAGCAGCTCCCGTATGTGCAGAGGGAGAGGGGACGGACACCAGTGGTGAGGCTTCCAGTGCAACAGCCGGACCGGAGCAGACTGACACAGATGTGACCAGCGCTGAGGAGGGGACAGGAGTCTGCTAGAGGATTCACAGCCGGAGACACAAAGCTCTACCTCATCTGACGCCATCCATGTTGGGGGGTACAGGGAACGGGGACTCGGCCTCCTCCTCCACCACACAGCGTCCAGTGCCCAGCCTCCCTTCAACCTCCACTGGTGCTGCCCGTGTCTGCACGAGTAGGAAGGGAAGAGTCACCTTCACCCCAGGCACAGCTGCCCCAGCCCATGTCAGCCCTGCTGCCCTCAGTGCAGAAGCAGTCGAGCTATTGCGCCAGCTGTGTGTGGGGCAGACAGCACTTCTCAATGCCTTCCAAGAGCACGACAAAAAGTTGGGGCAGGTTATAGCTTTCATGGAGGGCATACATTCCGACGTAGGTGGGCTACACCGGTCTGTGCAGTCCTTGTCATCATCTGTGACAGCAGCCCTGCAACAGGCACATAGTCAGGGAGCGGCTCCCAGCACCCGGTCAGGCCCCGTGTCACTGTGCACCTCTGACGACAGTGACAATGCTCAACGGACCCCAAAGTCCCGATGCAGAACCCGCAGCACACAGGAGCAGCAGCAGCCCAAGCGTACTAGGGCGCAGACACCATCCCCACATAAGAGTAAGGCCACCCCAGAGCGCAGAGAGAAAAACCCATCAGGCGACAGCAAGGGCCACAAAGCAAAGAAACAAGCATCAGGGTCACAGGCCTCACATACCTCCCCCACCAAAGACTCCCCTGTCCCAAGGACGTCTCGCAGAGGCAAAAAGACAGTTTCCACACCCACTGAGAAGGTGTTGCCTGCAAACATTACACAGGATGAGGGCCCCATGGATAATCCATCCTTGACCTCCACTCCCATCCCAAGCCCTGTGAAGCCAGCACGAGAGGACACTGTAGGGGGCAAAGCTGGTGGACAGAGGGAGGCAGGGCGGCGGCAAACACAAGGCAAGCGCACAGCGGGATCGAGCATGTCCCCAGAGGGAGGGTCAACATCCACACCAGAATCAGCTTTGGTAGTGGGGTCACCTGTTGTGTCTACCCCAGTTCCCCTCAATCCCCAGACAGGGAAGCCTTTCAGGATCCCCAAGAAGTGGAGAGGCACCCCTCCACAATCTCCGGCACACACTGTGTCTCACCAGGGCATGAGTCCACCTCCCCGGGCCACCACCCCACCTGGTCCAAGCAGCCCCCAGCTCCCACAAGGACAGTTGGCTCTTCCACAGTTGTTACTCCCACTGCCCAGGGCAGCCCTCCAACTGACCCCAACACACAGTCAGCTCCAAGTCCGACAGACAGCCCCATCTGAGTGGTGGTCACCCTCACACACCTGTCTGTCCACAGGGGTGCGTGTGATGCCCATTGTCAGGCCCATTACTCTGTTGCTGGGCATGGCATGGTAGAGTTGCATACATTCCCTGTGTAGCTTCTGATGTCACTACTCTGCACAATGTCTTTGCCTTGTTGTTCAGTGCTGTTTGCCCCTTGCCTGTGCAGCTTCTCATGTACCTCACCTGCACTGTGTCCTAGCAACTGGCCTTGTTGTTCACTGCTGTTTGCCCCTTGCCTGTGCAGCTTCTCATGTACCTCACCTGCACATTGGACTGGCCACTGGCCTTGTTGTTCACTGCTGTTTGCCCCTTGCCTGTGCAGCTTCTCATGCACCTCACCTGCACTGTGTCCTGGCCACTGGCCTTGTTGTTCACTGCTGTTTGCCCCTTGCCTGTGCAGCTTCTTATGTACCTCACCTGCACTGTGTCCTGGCCACTGGCCTTGTTGTTCACTGCTGTTTGCCCCTTGCCTGTGCAGCTTCTCATGTACCTCACCTGCACTTTGGACTGGCCACTGGCCTTGCTGTTCACTGCTGTGTGCCCCCTGCCTGTGCATCTTCTCATGGACTTAATCTGCACATTGGACTGGCCACTGGCCTTGCTGTTCACTGCTGTTTGCCCCTTGCCTGTGCAGCTTCTCATGTACCTCAACTGCACTTTGGACTGGCCACTGGCCTTGCTGTTCACTGCTGTGTGCCCCCTGCCTGTGCATCTTCTCATGGACTTAATCTGCACATTGGACTGGCCACTGGCCTTGCTGTTCACTGCTGTTTGCCCCTTGCCTGTGCAGCTTCTGATGTAACTACTCTGCACATTGTACTTGCCTTGTGTTTCACTGCTGTTTGCCCCCTGCCTGTGCAGCTTCTCATGTAAATACTGTGCATATTGAAATGCCCACTGGGTTTGCGGTTGCCCAAATTTGTTGTCTCAATATGCAAATTGTGAATAAACACAGTTGGTCCTGCTGTGAGTTGTGTCAGTGTCCTTCCTGAATAAAGTTGTTTCTGTGTGTGCATGGTTTACTGTGTCACATGCTCAGTATGCCACTTCAACATTGCCAATGGGTTGTCTCACATTTCATTTTTTTTGCAGGGGTGGGAGGCACTTCATTTGTACCTGACTGTGATACTTATGGGTGCAGTGCAGGTGGTTGGCAATGCATTCTTGTTGTCATCTTCCTTCTTTGCTCATGTTATCTATGGTGGACACATGTCAGGTTTGTGGGCAATGGCAGCACAGGGTGGGAGTTTGGGCACAGGCTTACAGGCAGGCCAGGGTCATGGGGTCTGTGTGAGCTTCCTTTCTGTGTGCCAATCAGTGTCGGTGTATGGACATCTTGTGGTGAGGAGTTATCCAGGTCCCATGGCTTACTTCCAATGTGTGCACTTGGGTGGTGGAGAAGTGTATGGTGTGAAGGGGGTGACTTTGTTGTGACTGGGGATGTGTGTGCACCTTCATTGTCAACTACTGCCATGTGTCACCCTGGAGTGGTGTGCCTGTTTGTGTACTTGTTGAGCCCTGTGGTTGTGTTTTGTGCACATGGCAGTATTGTGTGTTGCTGTTGTGGGAGGAGGTATGTGTGACATATCCTACTTGTGCTTGGCTGTCATGTAGTGTGTCACTGGGCCCTGTGTGTTGTGCAGCAGACATTCTCTTGTCCAGTATTTGGATGCCTATGTGTGTCTGGTCAGTGTTTGAGTTCAGGGCCTTCCTTACATCCCTGTGCCTATACATGGGTGTCCTTGCTGTCTCCAGGAGTTGTTGCATTGGGGTGACCGTGGTTTGTGTTGACTGACTGTGTCAGCCATGTGTGCTGTGATGGGATGTGTGTGTTCTCACATGTGTCTTGTCTTGCATGAGCATCACACATGCTTGATGGTTGTGTCACTGCCCTTCCATTTGTGGGCACCTCACTTTGGCTTTCCTATTGGTTGTCCTCCATTACTGCTGGCATGTGGTGTGTGTATGTAGCTGTGAGTCAGGGTGGTGTGTGTGTGACTTGTCAGGTAGTGTGTGCAGTGAAGTGTTTGGTCCTCATCTGTGTGTGTGTACATTTTGTGCCTGGGCTCAGTGTTCTTGGCTTGTGTGTGATGTTGTTGTGTGTGTGTTGGCTGGGGACTGGGCTTCTGTGCTATGTGTTCCTGTGCAAAGGGCCCTGCTGTGGCTGTATATGCAGTTGTTGGGACGTGGGGCATGGTGTGGCTGTAGTTGTGTGGTTGTTGTGCAGGAGTGGCACTTGGGAGGCACATGTTGTGTCCCTTCAGGGAGGTAGCTGGTGTGTTGTGGATGGAGTTGTGGCTCTGTGCGATTTGTACGGTGCCCTTGGCATGCGCTGGCCCTGGGCTCTGCGTTGTGTGCATGGTTTCATGCACACTGACCGTGGCGGTGACGTGACCGGGAACTTTGTTCATGATGGCGGTATATGGGTGGGCAGTATGTGGCGATGTGTGTTTGTCACAGGTGGAACATGTGTGTGTGCAGTGATGGCTGTGTGCCTGTCCCCACAGGGGTGTGTGGTGTTCCCAAGCAAAGTTTTTCCACCCTGGAGCTGTGTATTGTGTTACTTGCACTGTTGTGTCTGTACGTACATGCGGTAGCGTCTGCGGCGGACAATGACTTGCAGGTGGTGTATCATGTACAGCACCGGGAAGGCGTGTAGGGCAGGATCCATCGCGGTGTGTCCCGGGTGTCTCTTTTCTGTCTCCGCTGTGGTGTCTCCGCCGTCTTTTGCTGTGCGGTTTCTCCGTCACGTTCCGCTGCCATGTTTCCGGCATCGTGATATCTTCGGCGTACGGGACGTCATTCCGCACGGCGGTGTGTGGTGATTGGCTCACTCCGCCGCGATGGCGGGCGCACTTTGATGGCGGTCGGCGTCGCACCGGAGCGGGCGGGAAATGGGCAATGTGTGGCCATCCTAATATGGCGGGCGTGAGGACCGCTGCCGGCGCGTGGTAAATTGCATTTTTCCGCACCGCCAGCGCCGCGGTGGTGCCTCCGCCCGCCATCGTAATAGGCCCCAACATTTTTAATTTTTTTAATATATTTTTTATTTTATGTATAAATGTAGTTGTGGGATGTTGGGTTTATAGTGGATAAGGATGGGGAGTATTTTAAGAATGTTGGTTAAAAAGAAATTTTTATTTAAATTTTTAATTTTTTTTGGGTTGCTAATATTTTTAGTAAATTGTGTAAAATATCGTAAAAATAGTTTTTTAATTAAAAAATAATTTTAAAAAATATAATGATTTGTTTATTTTTTTAAAATGTATTTAAAATATATATATATTTTCATCATTATTTTTAGTTTAAAAAAGTGTAAAAATTGGATAATTTTGAATTTTTAAATATTTACATTTATTTTTAATTTAGAATGTACTATTTTTTTAATTTCTTTGAGAAGGGGTGTCTCAAATTTTTACTTATAATTTTTTTTAATAATTATAATTTTTTATATTTTTTTATTTTACATTTTATTATTTTAAAGTTTTTTGTGACAAATTTAAAAAAAATGTTACATTTTTAAATTTGTTAAAGAAATGAACATTTTTATAATTTACATTTTTTGAGGGTTTCAAATTATATTTTTTCTATATTTTTAATTTTTTTATTAAGTAGTATTTTTAATTTATTTTTTGTTTTGGATTTAGGAATAGGAAATTGTTTTGTATTTATTGTCCAGCACTTTCCCTGAGTTTAGTTGGTTTTGGAGTTGGAATAGTAATTTTTGGGGGTTTATTATCCAGCACTTTCCGTGAGTTTAGTTGGTTTTGGAGTTGGAATAGTAATTGTTTTGGGCTGATTATCCAGCATTTTCCCTAAGGTTAGTTGGTTTTGGAGTTGGAATAGTAATTGTTTTGGGCTGATTATCCAGCATTTTCCCTGAGTTTAGTTGGTTTTGGAGTTGGAATAGCAATTCTTTTTTGTTTATTATTTTTTTTTTTTGAGTTTATTTGTACTTTGAAATAAGAAAGGAGACGTATGTTAGTTTTTACTGTGAACATTGTTTTGCAAACACAAGTATTTTTTTCACAATTTAGGGGCCGATTCCGATCCTGGTCGGAAACTGTTCCGTCCGACACGTTCCCGGAGCGATTTCCGACCGATTCGTGCCCCTTGGCTCCAAGCGAGCGAGTACGATGCAGCCGCATGCTGACGGACTCGGTTCGGTCGGACTCCCATTGAAGTCAATGGGAGCCGGTCGTACGACGCGTACATGGGCTCCCATTGACTGAATGGGTACGTTGCGTGAAAGGGTGCCCCCTGTAGTGGGTATGCGTTGGTGCCATCTGCACCATACATGCATTTATAGGGGGGATCCTTGGGTCCCCCCCTGTGTCTGACTCGTAAGGCTACGGGTGAAGGGGGGTCCGGCACGGACCCCTGAAGTCCGCTTCCCAGAGCGTTTACGTGTCGGAGGCTCCGACTCGATCCGGCTGTCCGGATCGTGCATCGTACTGGCTCGGTCGTAAAACGTCTCCATTGCGCGGTACAAATCGAGTGCGAACGAGTCATACGGAGCGGGTCGGACCCGGAAACGATTCGGTCGGCGATTTCGTGTTCATTCGCATCGTACTTGGGCGTCCGGACCTCTGTACGACTCGGTCGGAAACAAAGCCTCCGACTCGGATCCGGTAAAGCCGAATCCGATTCGGAGGCCTTCCGACCGAGATCGGAATCGACCCCTAAATTGTTTAATTTGTTTTTGTTATACAATTTTTCACAATATTAAAAACATGATTCAGAAATTTTGATGTTATTTAGATTTTATTAAAAAGTATAATATATTTTTAACATACATTTTTTTATGTACAATTGTAAAACTAAAAATATATTTTTACATACATATTTATTTTCATAGTTTTGAAAAATTGTAAATTTTTTTGAACTATAGTCATGTAATAGTAAAGTAAATATATTTTTAGTACTTTAATTATAAACAGTTTGCTTTTTATTGTTTAACAATTTTTATGAGAAAAAGTCAACATTTGTATACATTTCTTTTTACATTTTTTAATACATTTTATATAAAAAAAATTCTTCTAAAATTATATATGTATTTTACAAATTTATATTTTGTATATTTTAATATTTAGTATATTGAATATTATTTATAATATAATATTTAATATATTAAATAATTTACAATATTTTTAACAAATATATTTTTTATAATTTTTTTATTAAACATTTTCATATTGTTTGCACATTTACAGTACATGAAACAAACATAAATTTTAATATAGTTGAAATACTAAGGGGCTCATTACGATGGCGGGCGGACATCAGTCCGCCCGCCATCGTTGCGGTGCTGGAACCGCCCGCCAGACGTGCGGCGGTCCCACCACTGCAATTAGGATGCACCCGCCATACTGGCGGGCGCATCCAGGGCAGTTAACATTGCGGACGGTGCTGCTGGCTGCAGCACCGTACGCAATGCTAAAATGCCATGCTGAGCATTTCCCTGCACTACGTGGCAGGCACCATGCAGTTCCTGCCACGTAGTGCAGGGAACTGCAGGGGGGTACCATGGGAACCCCCCCAGTGCTCCCCCTAACACAGAGGGGGCCCGCAACGGGCCCCCGAATCCAGCCTCCGCCTATGTTTTCGCTGTGGGTTGACCGCCGTGAAAAGACAGGCGGAAAGGGATATCCTAATCCCTACGGTGGTGCCTGCAAGGCACCGCCGCAATGCTGGCCTGTGTTTTGGTTCGGAAAAGGACCGCCGTGCGGAATCGTGGTGGACGGACTTTCCGTTCGCCGGGGACTGATCGGGATTCCCACCACCATCCTAATGACCCCCTATATTTTTTGTTTTTTGATAATATAATATTTAATATATATTTTACAAACTTTTGTATATTTTTTGAACATTTCAATTTTTTTTTACAATAAATAAAAATATACATTTAATTTTGGGAATATTTTATTATCTCTCCATTCTTGTCTATGGGAAGTCAGTCTTTTTTTCATTTTTATTAGGCGGCCATTTTTTTCCCCTCATTTTCTCACTTTTCTGTATATCTCTTTCGTTTTTAGGTCCTTTTGGAAAACGGAACCTCGCGGTTAGGAGCTGTGTTTCGTCGGTTAAGGTAGGTTTAATTTAATTTACTTTTAAGGTAGTTTTAGGGTAGCGGTGAGGTAGTAGTAGTGTAATTAGATTTGTTGAGACATTATTTGTTCGTTTTTGGAGTAGTTAGGTGTTGTTTTGGTAGTTTAGGGGCCTATTACGATGGCGGTCGGACAACCTCCCTGACCGTCATGGTAGCGGAAAAAGACCGCCCGCATGGACCGCGACATCACCGCCGGTCGATGACCCACGGTCGAAATCCGACCGCGGCAGTCGGATCACGGGCCTTAACATTGCGGCGGTTGCTGCTGCCCGCAGCACCGCCGCAATGTCCAAAGGAGCATGTTCTGCCCAGTGCCTGCCACCTGGTACAGGGAAATGTAGGGGGGGACCATGGGTACCCCCCCAGTGCACCCACAACCCCCAAATATTGTGGGCCCGCAATGGGCCCCCGGAAGACAATCTCCGCATGCCTTTCTATGGCGGTTTGACCGCTGAGGAAAGGCTGGCTACTGCCGGCATCATAATCCTGCCGGCGGAGCCTGCTCTGCACTGCCACCATTATCGGTCATGCTCCATCCGCCAGACAGGAGTGCGGATGGCAACCGGCGGAAAAGCGGCGGTCGGAATTTCCCACCGCCGCCGTCACCACCGCCATCCTAATTTGACCGGCGGTTTTCTTGGTTGCGATCGTGGGCGGATGTCCACCGCCAGTCCGGCGGGCGCCACCGCCGGCCCGGCGGTGGACATCCGACCGCCATCATAATAGACCCCTTAGTGTTTTATGTGTTTGACGTAGTGTTGGATAAAAGTAGAGTGTTATGTAGTGTTAATTATGTGTTGTTTAATTCTGTTATCTTGTATTTAATGTTGATATTGATGCGTGTGGGTTTGTAAATGTTATTGTGGGACACTGTTCTTTTTTTTTTTTCTTTACAGGTTTTCCATTTTGTGAACGGATGGTGCTGACGACGCGTTTATTTTTTAAAAATGGAAAATGAATTTTATTTTTTTTAAACAAGTTTATTTACATTTTCTTTTATTTTTAGGGTTTGTTGGAGCGCTTTTTTTCTTTTAGCTACTTTTTGGGTTTTTGAGGGTTTTGTTATTGAGAGGATTGCGTCATTGGAGCCTTTTTTCAATAGTTACATTTTTGCGGTTTTTTTTGGGCTTTATTTTTGATTGGATTTGTCTTTCGGTTTATCTACTATGGATTTTTTCGTTTTCGAGGATCATCTACTGCGACATAACTGTAAGTTCTTTTTTATTATTATGGGTGGGAAATGTTTTTGTTTACATTGGTTTGTTTGTTTCTTTTTTATTTTAATAATTATATTATGTCATATTTTTGTGTTCGTTTTTAAATTGTAAATCACATAATTATAATTATTAGTTTAAAAAAGAGTAGAATTATGTTGTTTAAATGTTTTGTTATTTTAAAGTGCTTATAATGTTTAGCATTGTTTTTTTGTTTAAAGTATAGATTTAGCAATCATGTCTAGGTATTCTAGCCCTTTGGTGTTTGGAAATAGTCGAGTTTTATGTTGTAGGTATTCATATTTTTGTTTGTTTACTGAGTTTAGGGACGATTTTAGTTAGGGATTGCTCTAGACGTAGCTCTTGTTAGCTCTGTTTCTGTTTGATAGCTTCTATTAGTTTGTGTAGGGTTGGTTGTCCTCTTCCTATTGTGGCTTGGAAGGCATTATGCCATCCTTCCACCTTGTTGTTAGTTTTAGCTTTTTGAGCTAGAGTGCTATCGTAGACGTTCCACCAGGGGATTTGGAATCTTGGTTGTCTACGGTGCCCTGACCTATGTAGCCTTCCTACCCAAGTGTCTTCAAAGTAGTCTAGGAAGGGAGTTAGTTTAGTTTTGTTTGCTTGATAGAAACGGCTTTCAAGAAGTATGGGGTCTATTACGATGGCAGGCGGACACAACGGCAAATGGGACCGCCCGCAAGAGGTGCGGCGGTCCCGCAATGGCAATTAGGATGCCACCACCACGGTGGCGGTGGCATCCCGCATATATTGCATTGCGGCGGGTGGTGCTGTAAGCAGCACCCACCACAATGCAATATATGCATGTTGTGCATTGGCCTGCACACCGTGACAGGCACTGCGCGGTGCCTGCCACCTTGTCCATGCCAATGTTGGGGGGTACCATAGGTATCCCCCAAGTGGAGCCCCCCATCCCCCCACCCCCCTGGGGCCTGCAATGGGCCCCCAAAGCAAAAACTGCATGCCTTTCCATGGCGAACTCTCCGCCATGGAAAGGCATTGAAAATGCCACATGCTAATATGGATGGCGGTGCCTGCAAGGCACCGCCACCATATTATGGGCCTTTTCTTCCCGGTAGGCAACCGGCGGAAAAGCGGCGGACGGTCTTTCCGTCCGCCGCGGTACCCCCGCCATGCTAATATGGCGGGGTTAAAGGCCGTCCGGCGGGGTGTTTTGGCGGGCGGATTGCCACCGCCGGTCGGGCGGTGGTGATCCACCCGCCATGCTAATAGGCCCCCATGTTATAATGGTTGGCTACTTCAGTTGTTGGTACATAGGCCAGGGCTATTTATTTTTTAATTTGGTAGGCAAAGTTGCTGTTGGTGGCGTAATCTATACTTAAAGTAGATTTTTGGAAGTGACTCCAGATAGTTTGGTTGAAGTGGTAATAGCAACCTTGTATTGCAGTGTGTGAGTATATTTGTAAAATTGACTGAATCATTGCTTGTTCAAAGTCAATGATTATTTTTGGAGGAATGTAGTTGTCGGTGTATTGTTTTAGTATTGTAAGAAGCTCTATGTGGGTGGTGTTTTGCTTATTAGGGAGTAGTGAGTATATGAAGGGAATGTTAGTGTCTTCATATTCGCTGTGGATGGTTATATAGTTGGTAAAAATACTTGGGGCAAACTTTGAATGTGCCATCCATCATCGTTCCGCCATCGTAATGAGCCCTTTAGTTTTATATTTTTCTTTAATGTTGATTTCGTACTTGTTTTCGAAGTTAATGTTTGCTTTGAGTTTTTTTGGTGGAGATATAGTAAAGTTTAATCTGTGAAACATAAAAGACAACATTATAGTTTTAGTTAATTTGATTATTTTGATTATTTTGGGGCCCATTACGATGGCGGGCGGAAGCACAACCGCCGTGCTGGCGGATGCAAAAACCACCAGTTACCGCCGGCACGCAGCAGTCCACACGCCCGCCCAATTACGATGCGAAAAGTAGGTCAAACACCGCCGGCAAGCCAGCAACACCGTCCGCCATCAAAGTGCGCCCGTACACGTAGCGGCGCAGCTAACTGACACACACCGTCCGGCGAAAACACGTCCCGCCCGGCGCATAAATTACGATGCCGCAAACAAGCGGCTCCCACGGCCAAGAGATGCCGTACGACAAACCGAAGCGGTAACACGGACGCCGAGCACGGACAACGAAGAAGCGGCTCTCCCGAGCATGAATCCAGCACTGCAGGCCCTCCCCATGCTCCTGCTGATGCACCACCAAGGACGCAACGTACCGCGGAGACGCAGGTAGGCACACACACAACAAGTGCACGCAAACAGCGCACACAGTGCAAGGGCGGAAAAAGCGGACAACCCCCCACCAGCGCGTGTACACTACACATCCACCATTGCATCCACATATGACACACATGCCAAATCGTAACATCGCGTAACACATGTGTACACACCACCTGGGACTAGGAACCAACGACCCCGTCACGGCCCCAAAGCGGCGATGACGCCGCCACACATGCGCACAACGCAGAGGCCAACCGCAGCGCCATGCATGCGTCGCACACAGACACAGGGACACAACCAAGCAGCACACACATCAGCCCCACCCCGAACGCACATGACACGTGACAGGCCTGCCACAGACATGTCCCCAACGCCCAATTCACGGACAACACCCAACGCCACACAACCGACGCACACATGTCAGTGAAGTCACGCAACAGCAGGACACACCCCAGTGTAACAAACATGGCGTAGCACACAGCGGCGGCAACACCAACTAGGAGAAGCAGGGCCCCTTCGGGAAGAGGAACGCCAGTACCACACTGAAACACCCATACCACCCTGCACATATGAACAAGACATATAAAGCGGAACACCAAAGAACCCGGGGACCGACAACAGGTGGCCCAAGAATAACATTCACACACAAGGCCCAACGCAGAGCGGAAAGGCAGCCTGCCGCCCACACAAGGGAGAGCAGACAGCACTGAATGACCTTCCATTCCAACTCCGAAACCACAGCCCTACGACAGAAGCCGGTGAATACAGCCATTGTCCAAGAATAGACCAACACAGGCATGCCGAGGAGACCGACCACAGGGCAGATAGCGCATATCACAGAAGCACACAACGGACGGGGAAGAAAGAAGAAAACACTCCCCCATGTCGGCCACATGCAAGTTAATTGGAAGGAGTCACACATCACTGACCTTGAACTGTCTGAGAAGCATGTGGGATGAGGGCCCGTGTCCTCCAAACAAGCCAACAGAACACAAGTCCTGTCTCCCTATGACTACACAGAGCTCACAGCAACCTCGGAGCGTGCACATTGCAGACTGCACACACAGCCGGAGCACGCCACCACAACGCACCGCTGCGAAATGGCAACCGCAACACACCTACCCAACTACGCCGGACAGCTCAAGCTGTACAAAACCAACCTGTTACATATATTGGGATGCGATCTCCTGGCCCTGCTGAACGTAAGTTACCGACTGACTTACCGCATCACATTGTTCAGCTGCGTCATGCCCGTCTTCTACTGTCGGAGGTGTCCCTACCAGCATCCCGTGGAGATATGCCTCTCAACCCGGCATGTCTAAAGGCGGACCTGCTACCACTACTCCTCCCTCTGGACGCACACGACAGGGCCTGCTCTGCCTATGGGGGCATGGCGTATGTGGCCAACATCGCACCCGCACTGAAATGGGACCACTGTGCCTCCACACGACGGATCATCGAGAACAGCTACATCGAATGTCACCCAGCATGCCCCATCATGGTCCTCCAAGGGACAACTTACGAACAACACCTTGACAGCCACCATCCGCTACATTGGCTGGCAAACATGTACACCACCAATGACATGGAAGCCCTGCTGGGCGGCATCGCATACCTGACAACCTGTAAATTCGTCGGACCACAACGCAGGTTCCCGATTGACCTATGATGTCCAACCCCGCACCCATGCTTAGCTTCCGCACGGACTGGCCAGTCACCACCACAACAGCCATACCAAACGACCGGCAACTGTAACCACACCATCAACGACATCGCCATGACATCGGATTTGACCGGGACATGCACACTGTTCCCCATCACATCCAGGAACACCGCATGCATCGTGGGAGGCAGTGGCATGGGGTCTGTGTATCGCACCCACATGGACGGAACTGCACGAACAACCAGGACACGACATGGATCCAGCGCCCATGGACACACACACCGCTCAGTGGACATGAATAGGTCGCCTGGAGTCTGTGGGTGCTGCACCCCTCCCACCCCCGCCCGGGAATCCCATACCAGGACCTTTGCATGGACGACAAGTGCATACAACAACAACACGACCCCAGTGACTGTGACATGTCCAGTAACCACCACAGTGCAACAACAAGTGGCACGCCGCTGCATGCACGCAAGCACATGCCCTGATGTCATCACACATGCACGCGTGCATGAGGAACAACCGCAGCAAACCTGTCACATGGAACTGAGATGGACTGTGCCCATGATGCCAAGCGGTCTGGTAGGCTACATGTATACCGTCTGTGTCAAAATCCGCAGCTCCGCAGCTATAGGTAAATGTACATTAGCACAGCCTTGGCCAAGCAGATGTAACTCTGAAGCCCACATCCCACATGCAACAGCCAATCACATGTAACCCCACACCCTATCCCATTTGCAATCATGCTCAGTATATCCTCAACATGTATTCCGCTGCCAGTAGTGTCCACTATACTGCATCACAGAGGACAGAAGACTCAATATAATGTTTGAAACCAAAACTGTCTCCGCTGACTCATTTCACAAGTACGAATGAGAGAGGATGAGAGTATGTGAAGTACACGGCAGTCGTGACATGACCATGTAGTCCACTGGTATTGGATGTCAACGCAAATGAGTAGCACAACTGTGGAAGACACACATGTGTCGTGTGAAGTCGTATGGACGCAGTGCTCAGGTGGGTGGGTGTGACGGGTAGATGCGCACATGCCAAGTTGGAGCACGCCGTGTCGGGAGGGGTCATGAACAGTACACCACCGCTTCCCTGGGCATTGTGAGAGGACACCTGTCGGGGGAGTGAACACGTGTGTGCACAGCAGCCGGGCACACGTACAAGCGGTACCAGGCGCACCTCAGCCCACCCTCTGTGGACAAGCTGGATCCTGTTGTGCGCCCGCCATGCCCCTTGACAAGGCACACACAGCCCCAGTCGACCAGGTGTAACCCCAACATAGTCAATCCGCACAGGCGATACAGGGCACGGGATGGCAGTGGAGCATGGTGTGTGAGAGGTCTCCTCGCGCTCCTCCTGGTCATATCACGCAGGCAATAGAACCTCAACGTCTAGCATGGCACAAGTCAAATGGAAGTGTAGGGGGACGCACCACAGCACGAGCAGCACTGACGTCACGGGAGGTGGCTCGCACCATCCCATCCATTGCCCATTATACCAACCACGCCACATGTCATTGCGACTAAGTGCAAGCGCGTGCGCCACCACCCCGAGCCCTCCCCAGAGAGGCCAAAGAGTGAATGTGTGGGCCATCAGTCACAGACGGACGCGGCATGGCCGCAAGGGCAGCCACAGCCACTGGGTGTCGCAGGTGGCGGATCCGGAAGGCGAAGACTGTGATGCATAGTCCATGCAGGCCGGGTCTCCATTTGGGGCACCACGCAGGTGGACGGCATCCCGCAACACATCATACCCTGAGACAGCCCACTCGTGCAACTGGACCCACACATACACTCCTTGCCCTCTCTGGTGCGAGCTTGGGGCTGCCTGTGCAAGCGCTAGCCTCGCAGGTGCACATGCATATTGGGGGAGCGAGGGGAGGACATGAGGGCTGGGGCGAAGATGACTGTATCACTGTCAGTGAGTACAAGGGATGACCCAGATGTGGAAAGGATGAGACGTGTCCCGTGTGTACTGCAACTAGTCGCCAATCCAACTACCCCCATGTCCGGAATGTAAGCCCGCACCTAGGCCCGCCCATCCGCCACATCGAATATACCACCAGCACGACAACCTTCCCATTCGAAACACTGACTGGGGGTGGCGACCAGTGAACAATCATGTGTAGCCTACCCACGCGTACATGTGGGCCCTCCATGATCCATGTCACCTGCGGCAAAGTCATGACATGCGCAATGAGGGAAGTGAGGAGAGCTGTCCGCCCCACGCACAGAAGGTGCATCAGCTCCACAGACCCAGCAGCGAGTCCAGCAGGGGTCACATGTGCAGGGGCAGCTGTGCCTGGTGTGAAGGCACATGCATATAGACAGCACATCGACCAATGTGTAGTCTGCCCACATCTACAGTCCATCATAATACGGACATAGGAATTGAAC